>OZ023207.1:43459305-43669559 GCA_963995525.1 Escarpia spicata
GCATGCGTACGTGTGTGTGCATGTGTGAATGTGTAGAGTGTGTGTGTGTGTGCGTGCGTGCGTGTGTATCCGGTCCGCACGTACGCTCGTCGAGTGTCTGTGTAGATTGTTAGTAAATGTTTGATTTTCATGCCTGTTTATTTAACTGTAATCAAGTCATGATGTATATATTTATTCTTTGACAAATAGACACTTTCGGTTCCGATAAATATTATATGTCACTAATTGTTCTGTATCCTGTGCAGCCTCAACGAGATTCGCTAACGCCTACGCACTACGATTACGACGAGAAGAATTTTCCAACAGGTGCGAAGACAGCCATGCTAACTGACACACACGCATGCACGCTCGCACGCACGCATACGCACGCAAGCGAGTCATCTCACATACACGCACGTACACGCACACACATACTCACATACACACTTACACACATACACACACTCAAACCATACACCCACACCCACCCACCCACCCACCCACCCCACCCCACCCACCCACCCACCCCCACCCACCCACCCACCCACCCACCCACCCACACAACACACACACACACACACACACACACACACACACACACACACACACACACACACACGAATGTAAACGCACATTCCAACTATATAATCATAGTAACCAACTATACAGAATGCTGTGTATATCACTATATTCATCAGCTATAAATAATGCTGTTTATATCACCGTATTTGTCTAAATGATCTTCGGCTACAAGCGTTTCATATTATTTCATCCTGACAATTATGGAAACATTTACCCGCATCCCGTACATCACCCTAGAGACAGGTACACACAGGTACGTACAGAGTGTCACGTACAACACGTCCACAACGGTAAGTTCTTTAAATGTGCCTTCAAAATTCGAGTTTTGCCCTGCTCATGTATAATTATTTTAGCAGATTCCCTAAACTGAAGAACCTTGAAGGGATTGAAGCGGTGCTGAGACCGGGAGATCTCCTCTATGTTCCCTCCTTGTGGTGGCACATGGTCGAGGTGTCGAGGGAAGGGAGAGTGGTGACTCTCATGGGGAATGATGTTGTAGTAGCTAGAACAACGGTGGCGTAGTAGTTAGAACAACGGTGGCGTAGTAGTTAGAACAACGTGGCGTAGTAGTTAGAATAACGGTGTTGTAGTAGTTAGAACAAAGGTGTTGTAGTAATTAGAACAACGGTGTTGTCGTAGTTAGAACATCGGTGGCGTAGTAGTTAGAACAACGGTGTTGTCGTAGTTAGAACAACGACGGCGTAGTAGTTCGAACATCGGTGGCGTAGTAGTTAGAACAACCGTGTTGTAGTAGTTAGAACAACGGTGGCGTAGTAGTTAGAACAACGGTTTTGCAGTAGTTAGAACAACGACGGCGTAGTAGTTAGAATAACGGTGTTGTAGTAGTTAGAACAAAGGTGTTGTAGTAATTAGAACAACGGTGTTGTCGTAGTTCGAACATCGGTGGCGTAGCAGTTAGAACAACGGTGTTGTCGTAGTAAGAACAACGACGGCGTAGTAGTTCGAACATCGGTGGCGTAGTAGTTAGAACAACCGTGTTGTAGTAGTTAGAACAACGGTGGCGTAGTAGTTAGAACAACGGTTTTGCAGTAGTTAGAACAACGACGGCGTAGTAGTTCGAACATCGGTGGCGTAGTAGTTAGAACAACCGTGTTGTAGTAGTTAGAACAACGGTGGCGTAGTAGTTAGAACAACGGTTTTGCAGTAGTTAGAACAACGACGGCGTAGTAGTTAGAATAACGGTGTTGTAGTAGTTAGAACAAAGGTGTTGTAGTAATTAGAACAACGGTGTTGTCGTAGTTAGAACATCGGTGGCGTAGTAGTTAGAACAACGGTGTTGTCGTAGTTAGAACAACGACGGCGTAGTAGTTCGAACATCGGTGGCGTAGTAGTTAGAACAACCGTGTTGTAGTAGTTAGAACAACGGTGGCGTAGTAGTTAGAACAACGGTTTTGCAGTAGTTAGAACAACGACGGCGTAGTAGTTCGAACATCGGTGGCGTAGTAGTTAGAACAACAGTGTTGTAGTAGTTAGAACAACGGTGGCGTAGTAGTTAGAACAACGGTGTTGTAGTAGTTACAACGACGGTATTTTCGTAGTTCGAACAACGACGGCGTAGTAGTTAGAACAACGACGGCGTAGTAGTTAGAACAACGATGGCGTATAGTTAGAACAACAGTGACGTAGTAGTTGGAACACTTTTTGTGTCGTAGTTAAAACAACGGTGTTGTAGTAGTTAGAACAACGGTGGCGTAATAGTTAGAACAACGGTGACATGGTAGTTAGAAGAACAGAGGCGTAGTAATTAGAACAACGGTGGCGTAGAAGATAGAACAATGGTGGCGTTGTTGTTCATAGTTCAATCAAATTCGACGTTGATAAAGAGGACGTAGAGATTATAACATTCGGACATAATTAGAGACTGTGTCATACAGTATCCGCCATCGGTTAATGGATATTCCTAATCGCTAATTAGATTATAAAGGTAAGTTGTTATGTAGCGCCGATTCCTGTCCATAGGATTCCACAGAGCACTTCATTTCTACGCAGATCCGTTCTATCAAACACCAGATCGACTTCTTCTAGAACGACTCAGCCATGCGGCAATTAGCCTAATGTTCGAAACGACAACAGCACCATTCGAACCCGGAATATCAGCATTAAGGGGCTTGTGCATCCTACTACGTCACAACGCTCCACCGGATTATAGATAGTTGGAGCGCAGAAGCACAATGGTCAGAGCTACGGACTCTCGACTGAGAGTACCCGGGTTCGAATCCTGTGCGGCGTTGTCGGACCTTGGGCAAGTCCGTTTACTCTACATTGCTTCAGTTCACTAAGCTGTATGAATGAGCACATGAATATAGAGAGTGGTTGATATTTGTGTGCGCTTTGAGCAGGCTTGGAGACTGGATACTGCAGTATGTAAGAACTTACCTTTTTACTTAGTTATATGCACGGTTTGTTTGTTCGGCAAACTCGCTAATCCGGACATATACACAGTAATCAAGATAATCCGGATTAACAATATTCCAATGTGTAGAGAATACTACTTTTTAGAATTTACGCAAGGATTATTTATTATAAGGTAGATGCTTACGGTATTTTGTAACTTCAGTGAAACCTCACTATTAAGGTCACCCTTGGAACTGGGCACAAGTGGCCTGAATTGGCGAGTTGACCATATTAGGAAGACTAATTTCCTATAGTTTATATGGTTCGACTGGATTTTAAAGTTCCTTCACTCAAAACGTCCAGTGCTGCGTTTGAAGAATTTGCGTATTGATTAATTATTCGGGTATGCTTTCTTGTCCAGCCCCAGCTTCTCCATTGCGTTCCGTCATTACCCCAAGCGACTGGCCTACTACAACAGTTTCGTGCATCCTTGGGACTCCGAGGCCCCTCCAAGAAAGGACGGAGCTGTCGTCTACCATGGAGACGTCGCTCGCTATACAGACCCGTATACAGGTGGGTCGGTGCCTGCTATACACACTGCATACTGTCTACGCTAGTCTCTTTATATTAAAGCAGTTTGCGTGCGGAATGCGGATGTGCGCGCGACGGTGTGAATGTGCGAGTATGCTGTGCGCATGTGCAGGTGTTTGTGTGTGTGTGTGTGTGTGTGTGTGTGTGTGTGTGTGTGTGTGTGTGTGTGTGTGTGTGTGTGTGTGTGTGTGTGTGTGTGTGTGTGTGTGTGTGTGTGTGTGTGTGTGTAAGTTGCCACAAGGATGTGTCTGCCATAAAACCGGACACGTAAATGGCATTCTAATTAAGAACACCTTATCTACCTCGATCTTTGGACGGCGTATAAAATTACAGGGTGACATTGGATCTGAAAATCAGAAAAACTGTTCTTCGGTCAGAGGGAAACCTACGTCAACAGATAAACATCTACCGTCTGTTCGACGCTATGTTAATACAAATAATAAGGTAACTTCTTTTGCGTCTGAATCCCCGGAAATCAAGCTCAGAAGTGCATCAATACAAAAGGGTTAGTCAATATCTGAATCGATAAGCCATATTAAAGTCGTTAGCAACTGGATCGGTACGCCAGGGAGCTAAGGTGGATACACAAGGTTATAAAGGTACATTCCATTGCACAATCTGTGAATTTTGTGGAGCAGTCAGACCAGATCATTATCTTTTAATGTCTGATTTATTCTTGACAACACGCCGTTTCCAGTAACACACCGCTACACCAGTGTAGCCAAAACCGAGCGTCTCCTCCATTACATTGGGTACAGCTATATCACATTCTTCTGCCAAATATGATATACAACCTACTAAATATTGTAATCCAAACCAATTATTTTATTATAAATTATATTGTTAATTCGCAAGTGAAATGCCGTGGGTATTCTAACCAGTGCATACAGTGGCTGTCGTGCTCCATTGCAGGGCAGCTGCAGGGCAGCCTAGAAGGTCCACTTTTGTATTGTTTATAGTGTCTGTGTTTGTGTGTGCGTGAGTATGTGTGTGTGTGTGTGTGTGTGTGTGTGTGTGCGTGCGTATATATATATGTGTGTGTGTGTGTGTGTGTGTGTGTGTGTATGTGTGTGCGTATACACCTGTATATATGTGTGTGTGTGTGTGTGTATGTTTGTGTGTGTGTGCGTGCGTGCGTGCGTGCATGCAAATATGTGCGTTATGCACGGTGTGTGTGTGTGTTTGTACATTGCTTGTGTTACCAAACATATATAATTTGCTTTCAGTATATGTTATGAAAGACTGGAAAACTTGGAAAACTATATGATAGTCAGATTCTGATATATAATACCTCAATATCAACGATGTCAATGGTTAAGGATGAGGATGTTTACGTCGACACCTTACGCGTAAATCATCGTGCAGAAATAGCTGGCTCAAGGTGCAAAACAACAGTTACACGAACTACGCAAAAAGGAAGTGTCAGTGCTGTCTTCAACATACGGGTAAACATTCCACGTGTTGCGGATGCAACCGCTAGTGGACCAGGCACACAGTGTTCCAAACAATCAAAATAGAGGTGCACTCAATGCTGTACCTGGAAGCCACAATCAAAATGCTATGGATGTTCCTTGGTGGTGAAATTGATTCGATCTGTCCTTTGAACTCAACTGATGCAATCGACCCGGATCCGGAAAATGTGTATTACGTGAAGTTGACGCTGTGAGAACTCAGTTTCTCGCAGACTCCGTCAAAGGCCGTCAGTTCGTTGTCGCTGCAGTCTTCTTCCGCGGTCAACCAGCAAAGATGCGCCTCTCCACATCATTCGCCTGCTTCGCTTTGCCCCTGCTGGTGGTATGTCTTTCTGCATACTTCTAATGACATTTGTGTAGAATCCGGGCCCTCTCGAGTTCATCAGTATTTTTTAGTACAATTCTCTTTAAATGACAAACCTCGTTGCATTAATGACGCTGTTGAGTAAATGCGTGTCTATAGCACTTTCTGCAAATGGTGATTTTAGAGACAGATAACATTTTTGGGCCTCATGATAATTCTACTTAAGCCTTGGTGTTCGCTAATTTTAATTTATATAGTATAGCCTCAAACTTACATAAATGTAATTGATGTCTGTATGTTGTTTTGTGGTAGTAACAACCATTTTCAAATTGGTATTTCAGCTCAGTTGTTTAGTTTTACGTAAACGGTGTGAAGCATATAGCAGAACTATTGTTTAACTGGTAATAAAAGTATGAAACGTGTCAGGCCACGATGGTCCCCATTAATTTACGCTGACCAACAATGAACTAAATTTTAAACTCTGCCAAGTTACATACGTTTACGGCAAACATAACACATATCCGTTGGATTTACAGGTAGACGAATTCAATCTGGCTGCCGTTAATACAATATGGCTGCCACAATATAGGTCAACTTTAATGTTTGCATTAGTTGAAACACATTTATTAAAAAAGTTACATTTGCAAAAATATATATACACTGTAGATGTTTCACGGGATGACAAGGGTATCTAGACTACGTCAACATACTCTATTAGCTTGTAGCACGTTATCCTTTAACTTGTCATATTGCATATCCTGCATCATCAGAAACGGTAGAACAACTATGGTACAATTGCTGCTGGTGATACAGCTACTGCTGCTGCCGCTGCTGGTGCTATTGGGCTGCTGCTTCTCTACTACTTCTGCTGCTGCTGCTGCTGCTGCTACTGGTACTTCTGCTGCTATTAATACTGGTAGACAGCATAGTTTCGCAGTAGACAGAAACTTACGAACTCCTATATATCACGCAATATAGTTTAGAACAAAAAGAAACTTTTTTTTGTGAAACTAAATATCACATATGTCCGTTCTCACAACAGGCAATTCAAACAGTGGCCAGAAACGTTGATGCTGAAACCGGCAGTTTCAACACCCGTCATCGCCGCAGTGCAGAGGCTGAAACAGGCAATTTCAATACTCGTCATAGCCGCAGTGCAGAGGTTGAAACTGGTACTTTCAACACCCGTCATCGCCGCAGTGCAGAGGCTCATACTACCACTACTACTATTACTACTACTACTACTCCTACTATTATGGGGTGCAATACGCAGCCAAATTAATAAAACCTTTTTCCATCAATCCTATTTGTTTGTTCGAGTTTTGCGCCTACATACCACCGTAACAGCCATTGGGCAACGACGCATTACTACTTACATATAACTTGGCAGGGATAGACAGAAATGTATATGATCATAATTAATGTAGACCTACCTGGCAATTGATCTGACGCGTGCATGCACGTACATGTGTGAACATATGTCGTGGATTGTATGTCTGATTATTGAACTAATGACATGCAGAACACTCTACTCAGCAACACAGAATACAACTGATTCATTAAGATGCTTAACAAATGGAAACAGCAACATGTCCTTTGCTTGTCACCAGTTATCAAAACTACACAAGCGAGGGAAACATGTACACATCTAAACACGTCCAAATACTCTCATTTTAGTGATTACTAGCACCCTCTTGGCTCATTCGATCCCGACAATCTGTTCTAAATTGTAAATGTTTTTCTGATAATCTTACCTAAAATAATCTTTAAAATGACATACAACCAACACATCATCATGTCCAACAATAGCATAGTGACAACACTAGATACCAGGAGATTGGAAGGAGATCAGATAGAAGTCTTTAAAGTATTGAATGGTTATGAAAGTATTGATAGGAATAACAGATATATGGGCTAGTGGACATGAAGTAACATTAGTGATGAAATGGTGTGGATTAGATAACAGACAGTTTTCATTGTCACAGAAGACTATATATGATTATCTCCTGATTGTACGGGTGGTAGTAGCGTGAATAAGTTTAAAACAAAATCAACACATAACTCAGACGGGCCGGATATACAGACAAAAAGGGTCGGACTCTCGATAAGTCAATGGTTTTCTTGCCCATCTGCCATCTAGAGTTGATTATCTGGGTGGCTATCGTGTTAAATTTAAATCTTATTAAATCATGGCAAAGCACGACAATCATGACAAAGCCTGACAATCATGGCGTACACACACGCACACGTGTGCGCGTGTGAGCGTGAGTGACACTGTGTGTGTGTGTGTGTGTATGTGTGTGTGTTGTGTGTGTGTGTGTGTGTGTGTGTGTGTGTGTGTGTGTGTGTGTGTGTGTGTGTGTGTGTGTGTGTGTGTGTGTGTGTGTGCGAGTGGGTGTGTGTGACACTGTGTGTGTATGCGTGTATGTGTATGTGTGGGTGTGTGTGCGAGTGGGTGTAGGTGTGTACGAAAGTGGCAGTTTACACTTATACATATATATATATTTGTACAAATCTACACACTCACACAAACACAAACACACACGCATAATATACGTAATACACATAAATACACACATAATCTATATATATATATATATATATATATATATATATATATATATATAAATATATATAATTTACTTATATATATATACGTGTGTGTGTGTTAATGTGTATGTGTTTGTGTGTATGTTCATGTTTGTTTATATGTGTTTATGTGTATGTGTATGCGTGCAAGCAACGGCTAGTGTACGGGTGCCCAATTGGATAAACATCGTTCCATACACAACAATACGTGAGTAGTTAGATATTATAATGACAAGTTAAGGCCAACATGGTTTCAAGTCATGTAGCTATTATAAAACTATAGAGCGCATTATACATTCATTAAGCTCAACAGAAACGAAGTAAAACATATACCAAATTCACCAACGTGTCCAGATGGCCACCGTTCCATCTGTAACGACAATCATCCTTACTGGAAACATATCGACAAAGTTTCTGTGACGGCCGATCAATGCTGAATACTATGACACATAATTCAGTTGTATTATGTGTTCGATATATTACCCTATGCGTGGGTAGGCACACAGACGCTTCATTTGTGTGACTGCGCCGGAGCTCCGACGCAGAAGAAGGCAGCTATGCTGACAAAGCACGCGGAAGTTTCGAGACTGAAAGTGGCAGTGATGCTGACCGAGCATGTTTTCAGCAGAACGTTGTAAGAACACATTTATCGAAACTCTCTTTGCAATATTTAATGTTGAATTGTAGAACATGTTGTCGGTGCGGCTTATCCTCAACGGGAGGATTCTCTACTGGTTATCGTCAGTATGTGGACAAAACTGTGAAAAAATATACAACATTCACGAAAACAAGTGACCGAATAAATGCAATCTAGTGTTGTGTTTGCCTCGCGACCGAAACGATGTCTTCAAAGATGTTTATTCGAAACAGGTTGTCCATTTTTTTAATTCTAATAAACCGCATTAAAAATACTTTGACTATTCTGTGTGTAACTCGAATATTTCGGTGAGATTAGCACAACTACAGTAATCATGACGGAAATGAGATAAAGTCGAACCTCGTATTACGGTCACCTCGGTAATACAGCCAACTCACAACGACGGTTACTTTAGGAGGGTTCCTAATTGTATCTGCAACAGCCAATTGCAAAGGAAGTGTCCTGTTAATACGGTACTTCGCTATTGATATGACTTTGGCCTAAGCATAACAGTGTGATTCCACTGTATATCAATGCTAATTATGTTAATGATATGAAGATGTGTACGGCATAAAAATAGCATCCACATTCTTGAAACGTATGGACAACGGTCGATTTATAATCGATTATAAAACAGTTGTCCCCTTCTTGAGCAGCCATCCCTTCTACAAAGGTAGTTTGGCCGTATAAGAGAGTTTGCTGCTATAAAGATAAACACCTAGTCAGACAATATGCATTCCACACTGAACACCATACACAATGTATTATAATTTGCATGGCAAGGAAGTGAGGACACGCTCTTGGCCTATGTTAATACACTGTCTGATCTCGTACTAAAAACGCGAAACAACGTGTTGGCCACATAGCGACTTGTACGGCGCAGATAAGATTAACAATTTTGGGGAGTAGGCGTCCTTTACGAGATTTGGTCATTGTGAGTAGATCAAGTATTACCAGGTGACTGTATCTACACAATCGCAATAAAACACTTACTTCAATAGCAGGGGTAAAAATATAATATCGTTATGTGTGTACTTGTAGAAGCAATTGGGTGTATGACATTTTTCCAAATCACACCAACTGTGCGAAACCATACAATAACACATTTGAAACAACAAAAATAAGATCATTTAACACTAGCAAGCACAGGTTTATTAATTGTCTCTTGTAGGTTATTAGTCATGATGCCATCGTATATTAACCCACATCTATTATTTCATCAGTTTTTCGGTTGTAGACCATTGAAAACTGAGAGGACATCCTTGGCGAATGTCATTTGCAGGCAGTGACACCCTTCGTGACGACCGAGATGTTGCGTAGTTGCACCGATATCAGCAGCGTCCTGGAAGGCAGATAGTGCTCCCAGCTTCTCATTTAGTGCCATCACATGCTCATCCATTGTATATGGCATGCCAAAGAGGTTGGCAACTGAAGCGCTTTTACAGAGCTTGGTTGTTTGTTCGTTGCTATGGTCCTTTGGGATGAGCGAAAACTTCTTCTCACTCTTTTGTACGACAAAGTTGCCTTTGCGGAACTCTTCTGTGACATTAGGGTGCTTCTGCTCCAGCTCAACCATGTCCTTTGCGTGAACTGGCAACCACAGTGAGTAACGGGTCTGGTCAACGGTGAACAGCCACCCAGAGTTCATCGATAACCTCCACATATATGTCAAAATCACCCTCTCTGGGAGAACGTACGAAGCGACAATGCAGCCGCTAACGAAACGCCAGCGTGTAATTTGCATCGCCATCGGTCTACTATTTAATTCTAATTCAGTTAAACTATCTAGTAATGTTGCTTACTAAGTAGCATGTACCAAAATGAAATATTTATACTTCAATCTATATAAAACATGGAAGTAATACTATGATGCTTCATATGGTAAAACGATATTGTTTCTAAACCATAAACACAAATACATGCAATGCCATAATACCAGAATGCATTGCGCTTGTCGCTTGAGGCGCTCTTTTGCGATTACGATGTTAACTAACGCCAGTAAGCGCATGATATGTATACATCAGTATATTGCCTCCATAATTGGATTTGAGCTTAACAAAACATATGACTTTGGATCGAATTGATTGACGAAAACTTATAAATAACTTTGGGTACAAGAAAACCCAATGATACACTTAGAGATCATGATCGCCATGCCCATGGATACAAGGGGGTCATTGCGCCTTGATATTGACCCTCAAAATGTGTGACCTTAACCCGCAATTGAAAACAAATCTCTCAATCCGCCCAGGGTGTATGTAAACCCCACAATGGGCACCAATTACCTATGAACTGGTAGTGAGGATTCACAGCTGGGTGTTTACTCGTGTTTTGGTGACTATTTGACCTTGTCATTGACGTCTAGCATGTGACCTTGACCCTAAATCGATTCAAAAACTTCACCAATCACTTCAGCACCCCAAATTCCCTAGAAACGACACTAAGATCATCCACATTGGAGCCCAGGTTCCAGAGATCTGGCAATTTTCGATTTCGGGTGGCGGCCATTTTTGATTTTGCACAAAATGGCAGAAGCATCAAAATCTCAGATTACTTCCATCAAAATTCTGAAATAGTATGGTATCAACGTCATCTGTGCCAAATGTCATGCTTTTGTCCAGATGTGAAAATTTACGGCCCTTGCTGACATTGACGTCCCCCACTATGTAATACATGAGCAAATACGAGCTCGGAGATTTGTAAAACGCTCTGCAAACTCCCATCTCAGTGGCTCAAAGACTGCTTCCTACGGGATGCAGCGGTTCTAGTTCGTTTTCAGGAGTGTTGAGAATTTCATATATATATATTATTCAGTTCAGCATACATCTGCGAGACGTAGCTCTAATCTTCTCCTGCTCCCATATTCTCCTTGGTCTTCCCCTTCCTCTCTTTCCATCCACTTTGCCTTCTAGGACTATTTTCTCTAAGGAATTATGTTTTTTGATGTGGCCAAAATAACTAAGTTTTAGTCCTTTTATTCTATTCACTAGTTGACAGTTCTTGATGTCTAATTTTTTAAGGATCTCTGCTTTGGTTGTTCTTGTTATCCATGGCACTCTTAGGATTGTTCTGTAACATTTCATCTCAAACGCTTGTATTCTTCTCATGTTTTTTTTGTCCAGTATCCACGTATCGCTCCCGTATAGAGCTGTTGGGAAAACGCAAGTTTTTAACATTCTTATCTTTGTTGGTATGTTTTGTCCTTTCCATACATGTTTCAGATTATTCTGTTTTTCAATGCATTTGTCAGTGTCCATGACCTTTGTTTTCTTCACATTAAGTAACAAGCCCTTTTTCTCACTGTGTTCTTTTACGTACACGATTAGGTTTGTTAGGCCGATTGTTATAGTGGACAGGAGTGCGGTATCGTCTGCGTATCGTAAGTCTCTGATTCTATGTCCATGAATATTCACTTCATCGTATCTTGTACTTCTGTCATCTAATTCTACATCTTTCATTATGTCTTCTGTGTAGAGATTGAATAGATATGGAGATAAAACACACCCTTGTCTTACTCCTTTTCCCACTGTAAAAGTTTCTGTAGTTGTGTTTTCCAGCCTGACTACTGCTTGTTGGTTGCTATAAAATGATTTCAAGAGGGCGATTATCTTTGGGTGGAAGTTCATGTCGCTGAGCGTTTTCCACATCATCTCATGATTCACACAGTCGAAAGCCTTGGAATAGTCGATGAAGCATATTCTTAGATCATTATTTATCTCTCTGAATTTCTGAATCAACATTCTCAGATTGAATATGTGGGCCCTTGTGCCTCTGTTTTTTCTTAAGCCTGCCTGTGTACTGCTCACTTCCATTTTATCTTGCATTCTTTTCATTATGATTTTCAGCAATATTTTGCTTGATGGCTAATGAGTGATATGGTTCTGTAGTTGGAGCATAGCTGTAGGTCTCCTTTCTTTGGTAATGGGATGTATATTGATTTCTTCCAGTCGTCTGGCCATTTTCCACTCTTCCATATTTTCTTACACAGTGCATGGTATATGTCTATTCCTTCTTCTTCCACTGCTTTTATCATTTCTGCCTGTATGTTGTTGCACCCAGGGCTTTTCTCATCTTTTAGACTATTAATGGCCCATTTCACCTCATCTCTTAATGGTTCAAGATCGTCCTCGTCTAGGTCTTCGTTTCCCATATCGGGGGGGGGGGGGGTCGTTGTTGTCTCCATCTCGTGCGTACATATTTTCACAATATTCTTTCCATCTTTTGGCTATGTCTTCTGCATCAGTCAGAGTTTTCCAATTTGTATATTTGATGACACCGAGTCTGGACTGATTTACCTGTCATGTTCTTTATTTCTTTAAGCATTTCTTGGTTTCGGTTTTCTGCCATACAGTCTTCTATTTTCTTACACTTGGCTTCTATATACTTACGTTTGTCCCACTTGCAGAGTTTTTTTTAATTAATTTGTTCATCTCGTTATACCTTAATCAGATCGATTCCTCGTTTTTGCGTTTCTTAAGCTCTTTCCTTTCTGCTATTTCCTTTAAGGTCTCTATACTGATCCAGGGTTGGTGTTTCTTCTCTCTCTTCCATAGGTGTTTTTCCGCTTCTTGTCTTGATATCATTTGCAATTTCTTCTGGTTCTTTCTCTTCTGTCATTGTCAGTAAAGTTGTAAATCGATTCTTCACAGATACTGTGTATTCGTCTGTCAGATTGTCTACATCATATATCTTTGTTGTTGTCACTCCTTTTTTTACTTTCAACTTAAGTTTCATTCCTGCCATCAGTACTTCATGATCACATCCACAGTCTGCTCCTGGTAGTGTTCTTGCACCTCTTATTGCTGATACCCATCTCTTTTGTATCATGATGTAGTGTATCTGATTTCTAGTCTTTCCATCTGGCAATGTCCACGTGTAGATTCTTCAAGGGTGATTTGATAAATTGGTATTTACGATTGTGAGGTTATTAGCGATGGCGAACTCAACTCGTTCTCCCCTTTCGTTTCTCTCCTCCTAATCCAATTTTCCCGATTGTTCCTCGTTTTATCTCGTCTTGGCTTTGTCCTACTTTTGCGTTAAAATCGCCCATGACAATGGTGATGTCCAATTTCTTGGATTCGTCTATTGCAAATTAGTATAAAAAGCTTCTATTTCTTCCTCTTCTGCTGTTGATGTCGGCGCATAGACTTGTATTATTTTGATATTCTTCACTTTTCCTTGTAACTTTATGCTCATAATTCTGTAATTACTGGTTTATATCCAAGTACTGTGTTTGCTATTTGTTTACTCAGATATTTTTTGTTACGTCTCCTTGTCCTGCCTTTGCTTGTCTGGAGTTTATGAATTTTCCTCCTGCGTGTGCTGTAAAATGACCTTGTCGTGCCCATTTGTGTTCTGCTATTCCTAGGACATTTATATCGTTTTGTTTCGCTTCTTCTATAACATTGTCTATTTTTTCAGCAGCCATGCTGCGGACATTCCAAGTTGCTATTCTCGATTTGTTTTTTAGCCATCCACTGAACGTCTTTCCCTTCTCCGCACAGTCGAGCAAATTGCCTTCATCAGCTTGAGTAGTACTCCCGGTTGCTTATGGCTCTTCCCCAATAGCCGTTAGGGACTCTTCTGGCTTGGGGGACTCACCACCGAGTCCCATATCGATTCTCTTTGCAATCATGATTTCATCTGGGTTTTCGGCAGTGTACATTCCAGTAGTTTGCCATTACTTTCTGGATGGTTCTGGCCGCTTATCATTCTAAATCCCTGATGCGCCCTTGGCCCAACACCAGGCCTTTCCATCTCCCGCTTTCGTAGCCATTGACCTCTGGGGATTCATCCGCCTACTACGCCGACAGATGTGTGCACTAAAAGGGGTTAACCCTTCGGAAAGGCACTCACATAGTTTGGCCGGCCAGCCAAAGCCGTTGCCCGGGGTGTGGTGCTGCCGTACACATGCAGACACAAGGAGCCATATGTGAGCTAAACAAGGAGGTGGAACCAAATAGGATCCTGACCGTCCTGTGTGGGACGTGGCTGTCATTCACCGTGAGGTACTATCCCTTACCTTGTCCTTCTTATTTTCATTTTTATTGAAGTTAATATTACCCACAACACGTATAGCGCAAACTTACAGGCATGATTTATTGTGTATAAAACAACAATGAGAATATTATTGCTTGTCCCAATTGTTTTGTGACATGTTTGTTGTCAGTAAAAAGTTGACAGCTGAACATTCTAGGCCATATAAAGTAAATGTAAAGGTAAGTTCTCATATATAGCGCAGTATCCAGTCCTCGAGACTGCTCAAAGCACTTTACACTTTACTCCCTGGCAGACCTATTCAATCGAACACCATCTCGACTTCGACTTATTTGGGAAGTATCGAGCCACGCTGTAATTAGTGCGCGGAGATTATTCGTAGTAGTCCAGGCTTGGGTTCAAAAGCGAGTGATCGCATTTAATTGCAGATGTTTGAAAGAATTAAAATGCAAGTACAAATGCAAAAGTGCTGATACACGGTTGCATTTAAATGCAAATGTAAATGCCAGTGTTTGAAATTATGTAAATACAAGTGTTCGAAATGAAGCAAATGCAAATGTTTAAACCTATTAAAATGCAAGTGCAAGTGTTTTGAAAAACTACAAATGCAAATGTTTACAAACTATTCAAATGCAAGTGTTTTGAACAAGTCCAAGTGTTTTGAAACAATTAAAATGCAAATGTCTTGACAACAATTCTTACCTAATATGGAACCCTCACTGGTAACTAGGAAACTTCTATAAACAATTTCGAACCACTTTTATAACTTGCTTTAACACATATATTAATATATACATAAATGCAGACCATTCAGTTGTGTATATAGCGTTGCGTACAGCAGACTGCTGCTGCATCAGTCTTTAAGCAGACCACTACAACATGATCTAAGTATCCTAGAACAATGGAATATTCAACTAGTTTCAGGAGGTTTTATGATTGACCCTCCGTGAATGTTGGCCCTCAGTGAGTTTCACCCTGGAGGTTATGAGAGTTTACATAGCAGGAGACACTGGGACAGTGTGACACCCTCATGACTAAATTAAGCCTAAAGGGATTCAGTGGTGCTTTGAAGTTGGTTCTCATGCCAACTATCCTTTTCACACAAGCTTATGGGTTTAGTCGCTGCCTGCACACTACTGGGCCTAAACAACAGAGGTGTGTAAACATCCTGATGTATTTGTAGTTGTGCCAATAACTAACTGCCCACCAAACAGCTAGTATCATTCTGTGGAAGACAGGTCCGCCAGTTACTGTGAAAAATGGGACTGGGTTTTCTGTACGATAATTTTTCTTTCCAGATACAACATTTGTTCAACCTGGTAAAAAAACTAATATTTTAATAAAGTAGTTTCTGACATCTTGCTAAGATCATTAACTATTTTTAAAAATAAGTTTCAAGAATGTTTTCATCATCAACTCACAGATTTATCCAACTAAATATGTTGACCAAAATAGTATTTATTCTCTGCGTCCCGTACGACAGCCACTTTTTTACCAATTACATTTTCACAAGAAGTTATTGTGCACTGTTGGCAATTGAGAAAAGTTATCATATGTTTATCACATAACAGTTGGCGTTTGCAGGGTTGTGAGTTCTAAAAATTAAAAAGAATGTGCCGTAGGACATGCATGGAATCGCCCAATAGTAATATATTACATTGTGATGTAATTGACCCCAGGCCTGATGCTACACATGTTCTCCTTTTTATAACTGTTTTATTATTTTATTAATGTTCGACCACACAGTGTGACATTGGACCAAATCATGATAATGGATTCACTCAAAATCAATGTATTTTATATTTGGCCAACTTGAACACTGAACATACAGACGCAATAGAAGTAAACTGTTGTATCTAGGATCCTATAGGTAAGGTGATGAGCACGTGTCCTCCCTACGGAATCATGGGACCAAAGGTGCTTTAATCTTAAGGCCATTCTCCTGCCAGGTTCCAGCTATCCTTTTCACACAAGGCTGTGGGTTTAGTGCCTTGACCTGGCCTTCAGTCAATGTCACTCAGAGCACACTGTTGAGACTAACCTATCACCGATGTCAAAAACATCCTGATGCATTTGTACTTGAGCCAGTACTAATCAATTCACCATGCATTGCATGCAGATTGTACTTGAGCCAGTACTTATCATGTCACCATGCATTGCATGCAGATTGTACTTGAGCCAGTACTTATCATGTCACCATGCCCTGCATGCAGATTGTACTTGAGCCAGTACTTATCATGTCACCATGCACTGCATGCAGATTGTACTTGAGCCAGTATTTATCATGTCACCACGTACTGCATGCAGATTGTACTTGAACCAGTACTTATCATGTCACCATGCACTGCATGCAGATTGTACTTGAGCCAGTACTTATCATGTCACCATGCACTGCATGCAGATTGTACTTGAGCCAGTATTTATCATGTCACCACGTACTGCATGCAGATTGTACTTGAGCCAGTACTTATCATGTCACCATGCACTGCATGCAGATTGTACTTGAGCCAGTACTTATCATGTCACCATGCACTGCATGCAGATTGTACTTGAGCCAGTATTTATCATGTCACCACGTACTGCATGCAGATTGTACTTGAGCCAGTACTTATCATGTCACCATGCACTGCATGCAGATTGTACTTGAGCCAGTACTTACCATGTCACCATACACTGCATGCAGAGTGTACTTGAGCCAGTACTTATCATGTCACCATGCACTGCATGCCGATTGTACTTGAGCCAGTATTTATCATGTCACCACGTACTGCATGCAGATTGTACTTGAGCCATTACTTATCATGTCACCATGTACTGCATGCAGATTGTACTTGAGCCAGTACTTATCATGTCACCATGCATTGCATGCAGATTGTACTTGAGCCAGTACTTATCATGTCACCATGCACTGCATGCAGATTGTACTTGAGCCAGTACTTATCATGTCACCATGCATTGCATGCAGATTGTACTTGAGCCAGTACTTATCATGTCACCATGCACTGCATGCAGATTGTACTTGAGCCAGTACTTATCATGTCACCATGCACTGCATGCAGATTGTACTTGAGCCAGTACTTATCATGTCACCATGCACTGCATGCAGATTGTACTTGAGCCAGTACTTATCATGTCACCATGCATTGCATGCAGATTGTACTTGAGCCAGTACTTATCATGTCACCATGCACTGCATGCAGATTGTACTTGAGCCAGTACTTATCGTGTCACCATGCACTGCATGCAGATTGTACTTGAGCCAGTACTTATCGTGTCACCATGCATTGCATGCAGATTGTACTTGAGCCAGTACTTATCATGTCACCATGCATTGCATGCAGATTGTACTTGAGCCAGTACTTATCATGTCACCATGCATTGCATGCAGATTGTACTTGAGCCAGTACTTATCATGTCACCATGCACTGCATGCAGATTGTACTTGAGCCAGTACTTATCATGTCACCATGCACTGCATGCAGATTGTACTTGAGCCAGTACTTATCATGTCACCATGCATTGCATGCAGATTGTACTTGAGCCAGTACTTATCGTGTCACCATGCATTGCATGCAGATTGTACTTGAGCCAGTACTTATCATGTCACCATGCATTGCATGCAGATTGTACTTGAGCCAGTACTTATCATGTCACCATGCATTGCATGCAGATTGTACTTGAGCCAGTACTTATCATGTCACCATGCACTGCATGCAGATTGTACTTGAGCCAGTACTTATCATGTCACCATGCACTGCATGCAGATTGTACTTGTGCCAGTACTTATCATGTCACCATGCATTGCATGCAGATTGTACTTGAGCCAGTACTTATCATGTCACCATGCACTGCATGCAGATTGTACTTGAGCCAGTACTTATCGTGTCACCATGCACTGCATGCAGATTGCAGTGCAGTAGGTGCTAGAACAGTGTGGTCTGTTGATCATAAACACCATAGATACAAGAAGCTCTTAAGCCGTGTAAAGAAATGGACTGTATGAGTCTGACACACCTTTAATGTAACAAACAAGTTTTTCTCATTACTTTCAAAGGTTTTACCAAAACATTGTATTACTAATACAATACTGAGCACCAATCCACTCCACTGAGCACAAACTGTATGTGATCATTTGTGATGGTGTTAAACTGGATTCACAGGTTACATAATAGGATTTATACTTGCTCCAAAATGAGGTGAAGACAATATTTACTGGAAAACCAATTTAATTGATAACTTAACAAAAACAAGTTTGATGATTGAGATGAATATTCTGAAGAAATTTATTTATTATTTCCCGTATATTGTAAATACATTTGAATACAAAGAATTGTGTTAATCAAAACTGTTTCGAAAGTTTTAATTAATTTTATGTTTCACAACTGGGCAAATTACCATTTTCACACTTGAGTACAGAGGAAATGACAGTTGGGCAAATGACCGTTGGGCAAATGAACTACAATTGGCCTACAGTATTTTATAATGTATGAACAATTTTGAAATCTTTAAAAGGTTCCATTATTCCTGCAGTCACCAACCAATACTAATCTCAGTTTTAGACAGTCAATTTTCCATGTTTGTAAGTTGTGGTATTTTAGATATCCCATCAAATCTACAGTAAAACAAACCAATCACCGACGTTTATTATCCATGAGAAATTTGGAATCACTACATAGTCCAAACCCTACAACCACATATAACAACCTGAACAGGTGACCTAGTTAAATTCCTTATGGATACAGGTGTGGGTTGAACAATAGGCCTGTACAAACAAAGGGGCTTGCTCAATTGGGCCAGGCTTCCTCTCTCATACAAAGGTTGGAGCCCTTAATTGCAAACCTCTGCAAATATGGTCCACTGCTAATGACAATGCTATAAGGTTGGCTTTACTCTCTGTTAGCAAAAACTTACTGGAAATTAGTAGAAGAAAGAATATTGACACAATTATTCAACTATAACGCAAACAACAATTAGATACCGAATCCACCATAGATACCAGACAGACAAATCACCAGTTAAACATCCGGACTACTAGACTGTTTTTAGTCCAATGAAAATGCAAGTGTTTGTTATTCAAATGCAAATGTTTCTGATTCAATTGCTAGGGTTTTTGATTCAAATAAACATGCGTGGTTTTGATTCAAATAAACATGCGTTTTTGATTCAAATAAACATGCATGTTTTTGATTCAAATGCAAATGTTTTTGGTCTTGACATTCAAATGCAAATGTTTTTGATTCAAATGCAAATGTTTTTGGACTTGACATTCAAATGCAAGTTTTTTTATTCAAATGCAAATATTTTGATCCTAAAAATCAAATGCAAATGATACATTTTCAAATGCATTTGAACCTAAGCCTGAATTTCGTATACAAAAGTACACCAATGTCTATAGCCAGGTACTCATTCATATACCTCAGTAAACTGGAACAACGTAGAGAGTACGAACTTGCCCAAGATTCGACACCGAAACACAGGATTCGAACCAGGGTTCCCTCGGTCGAGAGTCCGGAGCTCTAGCCACTGCGCCACTGCGCCACTGCGCCACTGCGCCACTGCGCTCAAGACAATGAATGAATATGTGAACGGACAGCAATGGTGTAGTGATTACTCGTTGCTTTTAATCAAGGTAGGAAGTCAAGGAAATGATGTTGCGGTAGTTAGTTTTACATTTGTGTTAGTTATTGTCATGAAGATTGTCTGCGCCAGTGGCCTGGATTATCAATTGCTAGCAACAAACCAATTTTCCATCGACTTATTTGTTGAAACTAGTTTCAGCCGTACACATGTGACGTAAAGGGAAGTCGTTTGTTCTGTTCCCACGGGTGTCAATTATCAGCAGGACGTCTGCTGAAAGGGCTGTACTTGTGGCTTTTATCACAGAAACCAGACAAAATCAATGACGAGGACAACACTATTAAATTGCGAACAATATTTAGGACTTATTAAACTTAAATTGTCAGTATAACTTCAGAGCATTTATTGTGCATTAGAAACAGTATAATGAAAACTGTGGAGCAGACAGTATTGGTTTAAACAGACACACGCACGCACACACGCATGCACACACGCATGCACACACAGTAAAGTAAGACACTCAAATAAACAATGCTGACAGCTGCGCTACATCAGTCACATATTTTATTGTTACCAACAACTGTATTCAACGCTTTTAGAAATCAATGTGCTTTTCAATGCATTTTAACAACATTTTAACAACCATAACGTGACATTCCTGACACAAAGCAAGTCTGACTGTATTGATACTGAGAAAAAGAGATTAAGCGTTTTCCAACAACCCCAAATATACGGTGTTACTATACGTGTGCAAAGTACACTTTTTATTTTGTTACTTTCAAAAACAATTCACAAAAATCATGCTCGACAAAATGAGTAATCACGTGCTCACCTGTAGATATTCTATTACAAAAGCATAACGTGGAATACGCACAGGTTGTCCTCAGTAAACATATTTCCAGAATATATTGTTTATACGATAATGTCTTGGCAGTTCAAATGCCTGAATTAGCCAGAATCACACAACATGAGCAATGTCTTCAAGGCTTTTGATGAGAGTGACAAAAGATGCTTTGTCTATACATTTATGATAACAACCTCGTACACTGTTTCTAATATGCCATGTCTGAAACAAACTGTGTATATGCCGCGCACAAATTCATTGTTCGAAACAAGAAACACAAATAAAGGTACAGGAAAAGGCGTCATTGTATCGAGCGGTATCGAATCCTTAGCACGGCTCAAAGCGTTTTACACTTCACTCCCTGACAATTCAATCGAAAACCATCTCAACATTTGTGGGAAGTAATTACTGTGCAACGATCATTCGAACATATATATATCCACCACTGTATTTAGCTAGGTAATCGTTGATACAGCAAAATGCCCAAGCTTGAAGCAACAAGATGATTCAAATCTAGATTCTCATGGCCAAGACGTTCCATCACGATACAACAGCCCCATTAGCAACGCCACATCAAACATACAGAGATTCGCATGGCTAAGAGGTTCCTATCACTATATACCCACACTAGCTCCATTAGCAACGCCACATCAGACATACAGAGATTCGCATGGCTAAGAGGTTCCTATCACTATATACCCACACTAGCTCCATTAGCAGCACCACGTCAAACATACAGAGATTCGCATGGCTAAGAGGTTCCTATCACTATATACCCACACTAGCTCCATTAGCAGCACCACGTCAAACATACAGAGATTCGCATAATGGAACAACACCGAGGTAGACATTCTCTACAAACATAATTAATCTCCGTGATTATTGGTCGTATTGTCTCAAATGTAAAACATGTCATAAAATAAACCTGACGTCGTCGACTCCCCAAACAACTATGTACAGTTTGCCAAACTGTGTATACAACTCATTGTCTCTTGTGTAGAAATGGTCAACACTCCTCCAATATCATATCAAAATGTGCACACAGTCAACGCTTTGTATGAATATCAAATATAACTCATTTTTCACACAGCTTCATTAGTAACAAGACACCGGTGTTACAATGCTGTCTAACCCGTCACCCCTGCTCCTATTTTAATCATCATAAACTCATTTCAATCATACACCATAATCACAATATAACAATACTAGTCTTTCTGGGTAACGATTAAAGAATATCTATCATTTAAACTGTACATAATGATCTGAATATGCATACTAATGCATACATATATATAAATATAATATATATATATGTAAATATATATATACATATATATATATACACACACATGTATTTAGTTACTTTTTCAAGCAGTACTAGTCTTGTTTAATACAAATATATTACATAGAAACATACAATCCTAGCTCGACATTACTACACATATATTTATATATCACGATAAAGATACATTCTTGTACAGCTCGATATCCAACCTTGTGAGCATTCAGTGCACTTCACCATCTGGCAGACCTGTTCACATAACTTCTCTGAGAATCCAGCCACAATTCTTGCATGATGCCTGCTTGTCCATTTATATTTCCCGTAATATAAATATATATACAAGTTATTGTTGTGTATTGCAACTGAGATATAACCATCCAAAATGCTGCTTAAAAAATACACGTACCACCTACAAAGCTCTCCAACGTTAGTTGCATACAAGAAACAGGATAAACCTAAACATCTTCCTGTCAATACAGCATGGAATCTGTTTGGTGTGAGCCACAGTAATCTCTAACTAGTTCACACCTACACCAAACTCAATGGACCACACATATTCATAACACTGTCTGTGTAATAGCATTCACAAAACCTTTCTAAAATGTTCATCCGGTTAACTTTTGTAACAAATAATTGAATAGTCTGGTGAACAAGTAATAAATTCTTACTTTCGTAGGGCACCCCTTAGAACAAAGGTTTGACCTGCCAGAGATGTTGTCTATGACTAAAGATTCCCTGTTCAGGTTGATGACATTTATGTGTTTCTTGGCTAGGTGGCCATCTTGAAAAAACCACCAAATCAAATTCCGTCATATCATTCTACCTGCGTGGCCTAGAACCATATTTTTGGTATCAATATCTAAGTTTTAGTGGTCAAGGATTTCAAATACTTAAAATGTGAACTTCTGGGATATTGACATCCACCATTTTTTTAATGACGGTCGTTGAATCAAATGTCACCATATCTTAGCAAATGCATCATGTAGATTGGTAATTTGCATGTATGTGTATATATTTATGGACAGTGATTACAAGAATATTAAATATATATATTGACATTTGACACCACAAAAATACGCTGTAGGGTGTGCCCTATGAAAGTCACTTTCTAGGCACATTTTCCCATCTGGCCATCAGCCTAAAATATATCTTCATCACAATGCCAGAGACGTCTTTCCATGCACAAGGCAAACTCGGTTCTTGTGTGAGTCTCTAGAGAGTTGAGTCGTCATGGTGAGGCATATCCCCTTGATGTGAAGGGTACTCTCGAATCAAGCTGTCCGATCGGTTGTACCAGCTCAGTACTGCGCTCTACAAGATGACCCATCGCAAGGTTATATCATCAGTTACTGCAGATTATCTTCGTTTAAAAGAACAGTCATCTAGGCAGTAAAATATATCCATATTTCATTATGCAGTAAAACACCCTTAAAAATAATGGAATCAGTAAATCTTACTGAAATGGGTTTTTATCATGTCCGTATGTTTATGATTCATGGATGCCATGCATGAATTTGAGACCCAAATCAAGAATATGGTGTTTAGATGTTTCGATTAAAAGAATCGCGGTCATGCAGACAATAAAATATATATATTTTTTCAATATGCAGTAAACCACCTTTAATATAATGGAATAAATAAATATTACTAAAATAGGTTTGACTAATTTGCCACTTTATTTACTGATGAATGTGAGACTAGTGCAGGTATAATGTGTCAGCTGTAGTACCTCATCGATTGATTACCTCACAATTTACATATTGTTTCTTATTTCATTCCTTGTTCTAGTTTTACTGTTTAATAACTTTTTACCAGCCTGGTAATTTCATCCACGTTATATGATGTCCGTCGCCCAGTGCACCTGCTCTAACCTTTCAGTTTACAATTTTCTTCTTGAACAACATCTTTATTAATACCACTTTCGTTTCTATTTCTGAAAACTAGCACTCAAATACTTATAAATAGACAAGATACCGGTAACTGTCTTTCACTTAACCAAAAGTACTCAGAAAAATACTTCCAACCACATATTAGAAAAGAGTGTATTTATTATACAAAGTAAAATAAAGTATTAACTGGTTAACTACAATAGGAATAATGCATCATGATGTAACGTTAAGTGATACTAACAATAACTAAATATACCGGTAGTGTTCAATGAATAAAGACATTTTGAAGACAGCATTGGTGTATGCAGTGATTTTATTTGTTAATAAAGTGAAAGTAAGCAATGATTTTAGCAGTAATCAGATGTAACTTGCAAAAAATAAGAACAAGCAACAATTTTTCAACAACAGCTAACGTGCATGGGTCTTACGTGCAAACAGTTAATAAACTTCTGAAATCATAATAACATTCACAAAAATAGCACGAAATATGTTTTTCTATTGCATCTGAAAGAAAGAAATACTGGATATAGTCTTTCTTGCCTATTGTAAACCAATGACAACGTTAGCAGTACTTCATGTCAATTGATGGAATAGGCAAAGAACAAGGAGAATAGCTGATAAGGATTAATCAGATGATGGCTTCCCATATCTAATTTAGCCAAATATAAATGTGTATAAGACTACAAGTGAGTAGTTTATCATGCAGATTGTGTTAGATGTACACAGTAGTCCGAGATCAACACAACATGTAGCAATCAAACAAGAAAGGAATGGCAAGGGAGCCAACAAAACATCAGTCAACAATTATTAAGTACAGTTGGTTCAATTAGCTTAGTTGTAAAATTACAGGTCATATTGACGCATTTTGTTTTGCTGGCACTGCCCAATTAACCAAACTAAGCAAATCGAACAATTCTACTTAATAATTATAATCAAACCCAATGGAAATTACTGCCATTGCTTTGATACCAGTGCGTATAAACGTCACTAGTTAGTATTAAAACAACCTAATGCTAATTATTTATGATATCTGTATTACTGTTATTGAACTTTATTAAGATTATTTATTTAAGCAAACATTACATCATTTGTACAAGAATAATAAATGTCACTCCCAGATAAAATAATTGATCAGATTATGACATTTATCATATCATAAATGGTGTGGATTAACCCATCTCATAGGCTTAATAAACCCATCCAAGAAGAGAAATAAATCCATCCTAATTGTGTAAACGAATCATCCCACAAACCACCCTGCAAGTGTAGTTAGATTCACAGTACCATGGATATGAGAACTGTCAATAATAATGATATATAAACATATATATATATCATGCTGACATTGTACTTTTCAAATCGAGCAGATGTGCCTTTGAAGGAAGGATTGTTTCAACATGGATTGTTAATACAGGGTAATATCTCCATTAATTCACGGGGAGTACACCAAGCTCATATACGTATATGAATCACCCTGTACCCAGCTGTACATGTGCACGTATCACACAGCAAGTGTATATACTTGTATGCATAGCAACTCACAATAAACAACTTATTTCAGAACATCTAGATACCTTAGCATAAGTCACACTGCCCTCGGAACATGGATACGTTATGAAGGGATATAAGCACACAGAAATTATGTACAGTCATGTTTGTGGATCCTGGCTGTGGGCGGGCAACACAAACTATGTGAAGGGGGAATGCCGGATAATTATGTATATGCAAAAGTTGTTTTAAGTTCCAAATTGTGAAATGGAGTTGTGTAACTTTTTTTGATTTCGAGTAAATGAGTATTGATATGAAATAACTCACTTTGGACTAACTAATTTGCTAATTTTGTAATAAAACATTTCCATTAACTTTGTACTAACTAATTTGCACTAACTGTATGGAACTAATTTCCAATATCTTTGGGCTAACTGCACTAATATGAACTCACTCTGTACTAGCATTGTATTAATACAGTACTAACTTTGTACTAAATGCCTTAACGAGTGGCTACGTCAGAAATTGCAAGGATGATAATTTTGGCCTAGAATTGCCAATGTGATGTGAATCCTATTTCACAGACGAACTCAGTTAGTGTAGTTTCTCAATTAGCATGTGCATGCATGTAAACACTGATTGAAACAAGCATGCATGCGTACGTAATCAATCTGACAGGATCCCACGTGAAAAGTTGAACTATTTTTAAATATTTAAATACGCACATTGTCTATGATACTGTTAGATACGGTAAACATTTCCCTTTATACATTGTTATTTTTGTATAAAATATCCACTGAAAAGTTTTCTTCCCAGCTCAGTTATTCAAACAAGAACTATCCTCAACAAGATTTGCATTTTTAATGTTGCATAATTGTTTACCTATTGTGTAACAAAAGTAATTATAGTTATAACTTGGGTAGTGAATAAATTATCCTCATATAACAATTCCAGGTTTCAGGTTCTCACCAGTTCAACTTTCAAGATGAGTATTTCACAAAGTAAATCTTAATGTGTGAGAGTTGCTTACACAGGACAATGGTAATGATTAAATGGAATATGGTAAACAGCTGTGATACTTAAATCTTTACCATTAACAGGCTTACACACACATGCATGCACGCACACACACACCCTCACACACCCTCACACACCCTCACACACACACACACACACACACACACACACACACACACACACACACACACACACACACACACACACACACACACACACACACACACACACACACACACACACACACACACACACACACACACACACACACACAAATACACCCCCTCACACAAACACACACACCCTCACAAATACACAACCTCACACAAACACACACACGTGCGCGCCCTCACACACATACCCCGCACACAAACTATGCACTTACAAAAAATGCACACACAAACACACCACGCACACACCACGCACACAAACCATGCACATACAAAACAGGCACACCACACGCATACCCACAAGAACACATAAACGACCCACCCACACACACCACTGTCATAAAAACAAATTTAAAAAATATAAACAACTAATTTGACAATAACACAATTTGACCAAATGGTTTTCAATGTTGTCACAAACATGTCTGATATTCTTATCAAGTTTTCACAATTGCGACAATGGCGCAAACATCATTTACACACTTGATGTTCCACTTTCTACAGCACCCCAAAACCGTGTCGTGTGTAAACATATCTCTACAGCACCTGCTGATAACACACTTATCAACACACCTATCAACACACCTATCGCTAGTGCAGTCGTGAGTATGACACACTAGAGAATGAGTCATCGCGCGGTACTTCGCACGAACTATGCGCTATGGGGAACTCTCGAATCGTGCTGTGATCTGCCCGAGCCTGTAACATCGCCTGTGCAAAAGAAAGGTCAAAGATGAAAGGTTGCAGACGTCCAATGGAGGTCAAACTTCATCTACATCGCGACTGAAACGTCATTGGTGAAAAACCTAAATATTGTGGTTCTCAAGGTCTCTTTCACTAAGAAGACGTATCCAGCTTCGATCATTTAGTTCTGACCTACTTTTTGTTCCTAGAGTCAACACTAACATTAGAACTAGTGCTTTTTTTGTTGCTGCACCAACTCTTTGGAAAATGCTCCCTCTTAGTGTTAGTTGAAAATATTAAAAAATTCTGTCGTCATGAAAATTTTTTTCTTTACAACCTTGCATAGCCACCATAGCTCATTAGCGCCTTGACCCATCTGTTGACAACTGGAATACTGCTTGTGGATTTTGAGATTGACCAATCCTTTTATTTTGATGCGCCTGTCAGCTTGGTTCCAAGGATTTAGGCGCAATAGAAGTTATCTTATTATTATTAGCATAAAACTAATTTTTTTGATAACGAATGTTTTCAAAATTAAACTATAAATCAAGAAATGGTGAGCTCCATTTGACATAACAAAGCAAGACTAAAACCATGAGTGAACACAACTGAAATGACCATAACAAAACGTTATTTTAATTTTAATGAATATAATCACTTTGGGCCAGAACTATTTTTATTTGGATAGTTTTTAATTTAAGCTAAGCAGTGCATTTTGATGCAGCATGAATAGGAAACAATTATGTCCCAGCCAATATATTATATTCTACAGGTGTAGGTTCTGTTATTTGACATTCTCTTACATGATGTTCGTATAATTCAACATATTCCTCACAAGAAGTTGGGACTAAAGTGCAGGGAGAGGTGCATTTGTGTCAACAACTAGTTGTTTATATTTTATTATAAATTTGATGCACACTGCCAATAATCAACAGAAATACAAACACAAAACAACAAATAATTACAGTACGAGTCCCTCTCCTTATAGGTGATCTATTGCGACGACTCAGATCGCAAGGTACTTCAGCGAGTAAATTGTTTTCAAAAGGATGGGTGCTTGAATATACACTCCGTAAGAATTCAAGTTTTGAGAGAACAGAGGTCAAAGTTAGGTGTTTATGTTTCAAATTACATGCCATAGAAAACACTTACATGTATCAAAAACATGTTCTAAAGATTTGAAATTGTATTATTGAACCCAGAGGTAACTTGTTTTTCGTTTCTAGAAATGCAAAAAAACATTGTTGCTTTCATCCCACGAAAATATTTGTTTTTGGCTTTTTCTCACAGAATGGCCAAATGTACCATCCAAATTGTGGTCACATATATACTGTGAACAATTACCACTATAACGTTTTGCACTATTTAAATAATTCTAGCTATACAAAATCATATACACTGTGTTTTACTTAAAACTGTACCCATATCTACTTAAACAGAATAAGTTATTATAACAACATATAGTGCATTCCTAAATTGTACTATCTTTTATTTTACATAGACACATGCAGTATAAACAACATATCCCTGTTTTGACATTTCTGTATTTTACAACTAATATAAGTGAATGAACTGACTTTAATGCAGATAATAATAAACATGGCACATCACAACACCTTCAAAGTGTAGATTATCACAAATGTGAGATTATCCTTACCTTGATCTGTGCAAATGTAAGTCGACTGCGTGTGTCTTTATCGAGCCCAAATACAATGGCATTGAGAGCACCTAAAGAACACAAAAAAGGTCAGTTCTTATACGGCACAATATCCAGTCTTCATAACTGCTCAATGCACTTCACACATTATTCCCTGGCAGTACTAGTGGCAGACCTGTTCAATCGTACACAATCTCGACTTCTCTAGTAAGCAAAAAACATTTCAGATTTTGCTAACATTCTCTTTTATTTGTATTCTTAATATAGTCCAACTTAATCTATAAGTCTTCATTTAAACTTTGCAGCTAAAACACAAAAGTGAATTTCACACGATAACATTTAGATCGCAGGTACCCATTCTATAATAGTAAACGTTTCCGAACATATATTTTGTGGTACCTTATATTTTCTATAGAACGATTAAAACAGTGACTGCATAATCTAAAACACTTCATCGCATTAAATATATTTTGTTTGTACAAATAAATACAGACTCGATCATTGAAATAAAGTGATGCCGCCTGATGGTAACAGTAAAATACACGTATCTGTCACCAGACCCTTTCTCAGCAAACTCTCGCAGCTCGGAAAGAGTCGGTTAAGGGGGACTAACCTGATATTGGAGTAGGAATACTAACCTTGCAGGGGTGAACACAAGACATGCATAAGCACAAGGAAGAATACAGGCTCATCATTGACTGCATTCTGTATCCTGCCACAAAGAAAGTAGTTTTGTTATGGATCATCATTCAGAGAAATATAAAATCACCAAACTTATCAATAAATATAATAATGGTTAAAAATTAATAAACTTATCAGTATATAATTATGGTTATACAAAAATTTAACAACATTGCCACCAAAAAATTCACCCCAGATGGCAAGAGCATTTGGTTTAACAAGAGTTTACCTTTTTATCTATAAACATTCTGCTGTTCCGAGGTATTTTTTGATTTTGTTTTTAAACATATTCACGCTGCTAGCACCAACATAATCCCCAGCAGATAATCTGTTAAATTCATCTAGTTCTCTGTGAGAATAAAACCTTTCAGATACGTAATCTACACTGATTCGTCACCAATCCTACTTTCTGTACTCTGGTCCTGTCTTTTTTAACTTAGAAAATGTTTTTCTGGTAAAATTTTCATAACAATTAACTTAGCATTCATTGTCTCATCTGTGGAATCAATTTAGCACTCTGTACTCTTTCTATTGTATCTATGTCCTTCTTGTAATATGGCCTCCATGTCTGTATTCTGTATTAAAATTCAGCCTTAACAATTTCTTTACAGAGCAGTATAACTAGGTCTTTTTCCTTATATGTTTATATCTCATATTCATGTCTTACACTGCTATTGACTGAATGGCAGCCCAGAGAAGACAGACTGATGTGATAAAATAAACGATGCAGGAGAGAAAGGTAGAAATATTTAGTGGAGAAATCTAAACATACCACAGTGGGTGGACATGGCCTAGGAGCTACATTTGGGGTACGGTACCTGTTGATGAGAGGGAACAAGGACACGGCAAGGTAGACAAAGGGGTACGCTCTCAGTGGCTTCACATCCTCCTTCAACACCGCCTAGAAACAGATTTTATAACATAAATACACTTGCACATCTTGTGAGCTCACAACCCACTTTTGTTTATAAAGGAAGACAGTCTGCTCATGCACTGCTCGTATACCTTCGGTTTTAATAGAATTAAGAACATTATGTTAATTAATAATTGAAAAATTAGAAACAGACTGCTTCCTTTTAAATTAATTTCGCTCCTTAACCGTGATCTTGTATACTGAAAACTGTTGACACCAGGATGCGCCACTGGGACTGCTCATGTGTCATCGAAATAGTGTCCTCAGTGAGATCATGGCCGGTGGATATTTGCATTTTTAATAAGCTGTTTAAATTCAAAAACAGATTCTGTTTAAGGATAGATGTCTGCAAGGCACGGATGCCCCACACTCACCTTGCTGTGTTCAACGTCTGGGTCGTATAACCCTTCCCAAGTCTTCACCTAAATGGGAGAAAAACTATATACTTATATCATCATATCACTGTTTACAAACATTCATCTAAAAGGGGGGTGGAGGGCTGAGGCCTGGTGAAAGTAATTCTGTCTGATATCAGACATCAATGTTTTGAGATGATACCTTAAAGCATCACATATACAACATTGGTCATCCCCATGTATTGCTGGGGAAATAAATCACTACAGTGGCATCACCTATTGGGTGGAACATATACTAATGCACATTGATGCTGTAGTGGATATGAAAATAGGCCAGCGCGGTGTGCAATGTCACAACTGTTGAACAATGCGGCTTTGGTTCTCGTTTACAAATCTGTTGTTGACTTTGTTTTTTACAAAGTCCTCCACAACATATTGGTGGGTGTCTGAACTAACTCCTCCACTACGTATTGGTGGGTGTCTGAACTAACTCCTCCACTACGTATTGGTGGGTGTCTGAACTAACTCCTCCACAACGTATTGGTCAGTGTCTGAACTAACTCCTCCACAACGTATTGGTCAGTGTCTGAACTAACTCCTCCACAACGTATTGGTGGGTGTCTGAACTAACTCCTCCACAATGTATCGGTTGGTGTTTGAATTAACTCCTCCACAACGTATTGGTGGGTGTCTGAACTAACTCCTCCACAACGTATTGGTGGGTGTCTGAACTAACTCCTCCACAAAGTATTGGTGGGTGTCTGAACTAAATCCTCCACAATGTATTGGTGGGTGTCTGAACTAACTCCTCCACAACGTATTGGTGGGTGTCTGAACTAACTCCTCCACAACGTATTGGTGGGTGTCTGAACTAACTCCTCCACAACGTATTGGTGGGTGTCTGAACTAACTCCTTCACAAAGTATTGGTTGGTGTTTGAATTAACTCCTCCACAACATATTAGTGGGTGTCTGAACTAACTCCTCCACAACGTATTGGTGGTTGTCTGAACTAACTCCTCCACAATGTATTGGCTGGTGTTTGAATTAACTCCTCCACAACGTATTAGTGGGTGTCTGAACTAACTCCTCCAAACATATTGGTGGGTGTCTGAACTAACTCCTCCTCAACGTTGTGGTTGGCGTCTGAACTAACTCCTCCACAACGTATTAATGGGTGTCTGAACTAACTCCTCCACAACGTATTGGTTGGCGTCTGAACTAACTCCTCCACAACGTATTAGTGGGTGTCTGAACTAACTCCTCCACAACGTATTAGTGGGTGTCTGAACTAACAGGAAACATTTTACATCTAGGAATTTTGTTGACTAACAGTTTCTATGTAATAAAAAATAACACGAGGTTACCTTTTTGTTGACTGTGTAAATGATGTAGATGTAAACAAAGAAGAGGACACCAATAATGATGAAGAGAGGACAGAACCATCTGCAACAAAATAATATAGACAATGATTAAGACAATACAATTATTATGACAATGTAGACAATTATCAGAACAAAGTAGACAATGACTAGACAAAAGTAGACAATGATAAAGACAATGTAAACAATTATTAGGACAATGATTGTAACAATGCAGACAATTATTAGAACAAAGTAGACAATGATTAGGACAATGTAGACAGTGATTAGGACAATGTAGACAATGATTAGGACAATGTGGACAATGATTAGGACAGTGTAGACAATAATTAGGACAAAGCAGACAATGATTAGGACAATGTAGACAATGATTCGGACAACGTGGACAGTGATTAGGACAAAGTAGACAATAGTTAGGACAAAGCAGACAATGATTAGGACAATGTTGACAATGATAAGGACAATGTAGACAATGATTAGGACAATGTATACAATGATTAGGACAATGTGGACAATGATTAGGACAATGTAGTCAATGATTAGGACAATGTGGACAATGATTAGGACAAAGTAGACAATGATTAGGACGGTATATACAATGATTAGGACAATGTTGACAATGATTAGGACAATGTTGACAATGATTAGGATAATGTAGACAATGATTAGGACAGTGTATACAATGATTAGGACAATGTTGACAATGATTAGGACAATGTAGACAATGATTAGGACAATGTAGACAATGATTAGGACAATGTAGACAATGATTAGGACAAAGCAGACAATGATTAGGACAATGTTGACAATAATTAGGACAATGTGGACAATAATTAGGACAATGTAGACAGTGATTAGGACAATGTATACAATGATTAGGACAATGTAGACAATGATTAGGACAATGTGGACAATGATTAGGACAAAGTAGACAATAAATAAGACAAAGCAGACAATGATTAGGACAATGGTGACAATGATTAGGACAATGTCGACAATAATTAGGACAATGTAGAGTGATTAGGACAAAGCAGACAATGATTAGGACAATGTAGACAATGATTAGGACAAAGCAGACAATGATTAGGACAATGTAGACAATGATTAGGACAATGTATACAATGATTAGGGCAATGTTGACAATGTAGATGTGATTAAAACAATGTATACAATGCTCATTGTATCGTTGTTGAATATGTGTGTGTGTGTGTGTGTGTGTGCGCGCATGCACGCATGTGTTTACCTTCGTATGTGTGTGTGTGGTGTGTGTGTGTGCATGCATGCGTGCGTGTGTTTACCTGCATATATGTGTGTGTACGTGTGTGTGCGTGTATGTATGTGTGTATGTATGTGTGTATGCGTGTGTGTGTGTGCGTGTATGTTTGACATGTGCTGATCTGTATGCATAGTAAACCTACACAGAATGGTCACTTACACAGCCATGCCCACAGGTAAGGACACACAGTTAAATCTACACGTGTCTCAACTGATATGACAGAGGCTATTGAAGTATGTTTTACTGTTTTTGAGTATAACAGTAATACTTTAATCGTGAGATATGAATATGTTTTAATTTCATTAATTAAAATATATAAAATCATTATCTGAAATTCAAATATCACAGAAACAGTTTGCAAATAAATTCTTTGTATCAAACACTATAAAAATGATTTAATAATAATATAAACCTCTGAGGCAGGAACCAGAGTTCAAAAGCACAAGGCAGAATTGTTAAAGAAGTCATGAAAAAGGATGCACACAAGGTATCACAGAAATAGGGAAGAAACACCAAAGATTTAGGGTGGAAAAAAAATGTTGCATAAATATTTATTCAGCTTTTTAATGAAAGGTGGGCATAGTTTCAGATGATTTTAATGTTTTAAGGAGCTTGTTCCAGGTTGTGAGCACAGCTGTGGAGAACGTACACTTGTCCGCGTTAAGTTTAGCTAGATGTGAGGACAATGATCAGATCTGACCAGGCAATATCCATCATAGCAAGGCACCAACATTTATCTGTTCGGTTATCGCCAATTTTCATGACTGCCCATAGACAGACACATGGAATTGTAGGGAGAAAATATGTAATGTAAACAGAGGAATGTATACGAAAAACTGTTTGTTTGCGTTGCGATTGGTCTTCCGATTTGGGTGACGTGTTTATTTGTCGCCTATGCAACATCAAACTCACTTTGACTGCCCTTGTCAGTTGTTCTTGTCACTGTTTGGTTAAACTGAATTTTGTGCTATGCCGATAAAAGCAGTATTACCCAGGATACTTTGCGTACAGCTGAAATGTACTAATCTCCGAACAGTTCAATGGTGCCTGTTGATTTATTACAAACATGATCTGTATAGAATTACTTCCATACTTACATGCCGAACCGCCACTTCCAGTCGTTGACAATCCAACTGCAAGAAATATACCGGTAAATCAATGGCGGTTTTCTTTCTACATTACACAAGTTTGTGTACATTACTGCCTCTCCTCAAATACACCTTCCTACACCTAATAGTCACCGCATCACTACAAGTTGAAAGAATGGTTTTATATGTGCTGCTTTCTGTTAAAATTCTGCCATAGACTTCTGTCTTTTGATCGCAGCTAATCTTGGTCTAGTTGGCTGAGAAGATAACTGCAGATTTAATTGTTTCCAAAAGATTATAGAAAAAGTCTGAGTTAAAAAGCAACACATTTCCCTGTATTCATTACACAAATATGAAATACAACAACAAACGTATAATGGTTGATATATAAAATAATTATGTTTATGGTTGCATCAGAAGGTAGCAGATAGCTACGCAGATTTCCAGATTTTGTTTGATGTCAGTATTTTACAGCCTGCCTGATGACGGATGAATCAGAATACTTATAACTACTGACACAGAATTTCAGAAGTCAAACTACAGATTTCTATCTATATATCGATATACATAATATATGTACCTAGGGGATTAAACTGTGGTTGTATGTTCCTAATTTCTTATATCTTACAAGAATAAATATGTTGCCCGCGAAATTGTCTTTGATAAGATCAAAACAGTGTTCACAATTTCAGGGTTGTGCTCGCAAAATTTTCAAATTATAAACAAATGTAAAATTCTAAAGAACCCTTATTGAACCGTATTGTAGGGGCATATATCTCAACTCGGAAGCACCTGTAAAGTTAGATGGCCTCGTGGCAGCACACAGGAACCAAGTGCAGTATAGCAAATGAACGTCCTGCTACTAATTAACAAAACTGCTGATTCTAGGTAATAGGAAAGCTTAAAGAATACACTCACCACCACATTCCAGCTGGGCCGTAGTGGTTGCCAATAAAAGGCAGCAGGGAGATGGCAAGTGGAACACCCCATGCAATTATGTGGTAGTGTCTGCAAAACAAGAGGCATTGCCAGAAATCGTCAGGGTTGGCACATTTCTGACATGATGGTAGAAACCATGGTTAAATTGTGGTAGAAACGGCCCAAACAAAAATATGTCCATAAGTTGGGAGTTGGAAACTGCTTTGAGAAACATATCTTCAAAATGACTGTCACGTTTGATATATTGCATCATTAGCCTGTCACTAGAATGATAGAATTGTGATGTTAACTCTGAGAAGTATCTTGCTTAAATTTGCGTGATTTGTTAGCAGATGAAATTATTACAGAATTGTGGCAATATGGCTTCACAAGCTTTCACAACAGGTGTGAAATTCTCAATCACAATAGAGAAATGGTGGAAATAAGCTAGGTTTAGCTGTATACCAGAAATAACATTGCCGGGGATTTCGAGGAACTTTTGTAGGCAAAGAAAGACAATGACTGCACCTGTAGTTTGTTCACAGGTAGTAACACAAATAATGTTACTGATAAGGTAACTATTACTTTATATATAATTATATATTGTTCATATATCATAACAATCACTCATATTATGCTTATAATACACAGTCATACTTATTAAATATTACACAAGTCAACTGTTTTATCATTTTTACCCTATTTTTGGCTACCGATGCTTTTAAAAATATATGGTGCGTACCTTTCAAACTGTTCTGACGGCTTCATGGAAACCACATTCCAATATAAGTTGAATGTGATAACACAAACCCAGAGTAACACAGTCCAATCTGTAACATACAGTAACACAGTCCAATCTATAACATAGGGTAACACTGTCCAATCTGTAACATATTATTATAGTAACACTGTCCAATCTGTAACATACAGTAACACTGTCCAATCTATAAAATACAGTAACACAGTCCAATCTGTAACATACAGTAACACAGTCCAATCTGTAACACACAGCAACACTGTCCAATCTGTAACATAGAGTAACATTGTCCAATTTGTAACATATTATTATAGTAACACTGTCCAATCTGTAAAATACAGTAACACTGTCCAATCTGTAACATACAGTAACACTGTCCAATCTGTACCATACAGTAACACAGTCCAATATGTTACATACAGCAGCACTGTCCAATCTGTAACATAGAGTAACATTGTCCAATTTGTAATGTACAGTAACAGTGTCAAATATGAACATGCAGGAACACTGTCGAATCTGTAACATACAGTAACACTGTCGAATCTGTAACATACAATAACACAGTCCAATCTGTAACATAAAATAACACTGTCCAATGTGTAACGTAAGTAACACTGTCAAATCTGTAACATGCAGTAACACTGTCGAATCTGTTACATACAGTAACACAGTCCAATCTGTAAGATACAATAACACTGTCCAATCTGTAACATACAGTAACACTGTCCAATCTGTAACACACAATAACACTGATTATATATGTATAACATACAGTAACATTGTCCAGTCTGTAACATAGAGTAACACAGTCCAATCTGTAACATACAGTAACAATGTACAATATGTAATGTATAGTAACACAGTCCAATAATATTTCATTGTTCAAGCAGGAACTTCATGTGAGAGAGGTTGACTGGTTGATTTAGCCAATGCCCTGCCACATTACTTGTGAAAATATTGTTGGCAAATATATCCAATCTACATTGTTCCTCTACTAATATTAATATTATTTATGTCCTCTAACCATTCTGCCAATCTTAACTGAGAACAAATACATGTATTCAAATCAATATTTTCATAATGATTGAACTACATTAAAAAACTTCTGTTTGATCTCCGTTTAATCTCAACCTAATGTTGTTAACCATAAGCTTTTAGGTAGTTTCATAATCAAGGCGTAAAACACAAACAGTAAAATGTATAATATGCAATGATAATAAATGTGTAGCGCCGTGGTGCAGTGGATAGAGCTTCAGACTCTCAACCGAGAGAACCCGGGTTCGAATCCAGTGCTGCGGTGTCGAACCTTGGGCAAGTTCGTTCACTCTACGTTGTATATCAGTTGTATGAATGAGTATCTGACTATAGCTAGCGGTGGATATTTGTGTACGAATAGTCTTTGTGCATTAATTGCAGCATGGCTGGATGCTTCCCAGAGAAGTTGAGATGGTGTTCGATTGAACAGTTCTGCCAGGGAGTAAAGTGCTTTGAGCAGTCCTAAGGACTGGATACTGCGCTATATAAGAACTTACCTTTAAACAATAAGGGACTAACATCCTTATATCAAGAATAACTTGATTGAGTTTGACGAGGTGTAAATAAATCAACGATCATGAATTTAGTTTCATTTGCTCTCACCGAAATATGTCTGCCCCCACGCCTGGAAGTCACACATGGCGCCATCTGGCTGCAGACCACCCTAGTGACAGAAACAGTAACTACATAAAAGACAGAAAAATGAGAAGGTGCAAACTGGTAAAATCTCCCAAATACATAATATATAGACATAAACCAACATATTTACTTAGTTTGCTGATAAAAATCCATTAAAAACCTCAGATGGTAATTATTCACAGGAAGTTCATTGAATGCACTTCGTCCCACTTGTGGTCTTGATTTCCCAACATCAAAGAGCAATTCCAGGAAGTTGCAGTTAGTGCCACCTGCCTCCACTACAGCTCTGTTTAATAGTGCTCTTTACTATTTGAATACTTTATTACAATTTTCAACAATTCATGACTGAAACACTCAAACTATGAACACTCTCCTCGGGGTTATTGAGTGCAGTTTGGTGGGCAGTACGGGCCTTCAACATACTAAACTAGTACAGCTGAACCTCATTCTACACTCACCTCGGTAGTACAGCCACCCTGCAATTAAGGTCACCTTAGTACTCACTGTCTCAAATTACTTCCTAATTCAATCCAGTGAGTAATATGGTCACCTCGTTATTCAGGTCACTTGCCCAGTTGAAAGGGTGAACTTAATTGAGAGGTTTCACTTTACTGACAACATTATTCAATATTAATAAATGAGGGACAGAGAAGCTCAGCAAAGAAAATATCTTCAGACTCAAACTTGACTCACCATGACGTAGAAAATTGAGTCAAGTAGAGCCGCAATACTAAGACACATGATGAGTCGCTGAAATAAGGAATCATCTCGATTATTTCGTTCCTACTCAATTTAAACACAAAAGATCATAAAATGTAATGTTTACTTAACTGAAAAGAGTAGCTTACATAATTTACTTTATAATAATAATGACACGTTTAATGTGACATGACATACCTTTGATTCAAGATGCTGAAATTATTGCAAATTTCTGTCAAAAATATAAATCAGGTATAAAAATGGGCCAAGAGGCCCTGAAGTCCCATGGACTAATACGTCCATATGTGACTCCGGCTGACCAAATGAGTGATAAGTCAGAAAAATTGTAACATTGTTTTCTTACATTCTTGTAAAGGTTTGGTAGGGTGCTTTACACGGTTTCAAAAATTATGACTGCTACAAAAATTTGCAAAGTTATGGAGCATTGAACATGGTAGGGTTCAAAAAGTGAAAATGAAGAAAACGGCTGTTGAAGTTTTATATTATATATGCAAATGGATTGTGTGGAAATATTACATGCATGACATTCAAATGTGGCACACAGTATGTATGTTATGTTGCACTAATACACTAGAAGTACAAATGTGCTGCTACAAAAACTTATCAAGTTATGCCAAATTATGTCTTTATGTGTAAAACTAAGAGGACAGATTATTTGAGAGCAAAAGGTAGCATCAGACACTGGGACCATGTGACTGCTGCATGGCTAAATAGATGCAATGGTGCTTTGAAGTTAGTTCTTCTGCCAACTATACTTTTCACACAAGTCTGTAGGTTCAGTGGCTGCCAGCACACTACTAAGCCTAGGTGTGAAAAACTGCCTCATGCATTTGAACTTGAGCCACTAATTAACTGTCCACCAAGCAGTAGCAGAGCAGTTTTATAATAATAATCCACAAGTTAAGTGGCAGTGATCTTCTTTTTATCATTCATGTGATGTTTATCCTGAGCAGGGCGGACAAATGGTTATCATACGTAGACAGGTACAGAAAGAAACTGACGTTTTCTATAAAAAGAACATGTTTGCCTATCAATGGCATGTATTTCCTATTGTTGCTGTTTCTGCCGGGCAGAAATCAAACAACCCTGTAGGTAATTATTAATCAAAATGTTATGTTTTGGTGAATCATAGTTACAGTCAATAAAGGGTTATGATGGAAGTAAAATGTTGACATGTTTACTGTTCACTTATTGCACCATGTCTTGCATATAGAGGAATAATTATAATAGAAAATAAAATGTTGTTTTTAAATACATGTATTGATGAGAAACTGGGAAATACAAATTTCTTGTGTATAGCGGAACTATGTCAACTCTTCTAATGGTTGACATTTCAGATGTCAACTATATCGTGAATCTGTAATTATTAGTCTATATTGATACAATTGATTTACATAGTACCATGTCTACATAAGGCATGGCAAGTGTAAACAGAACAGTAGAATGCAGCTGATATCAATAAAGTGATATCAATAAAGTAATTAAAGCTGCTTCCAATGGTATTACTTTGATCGTTACATCTTGTAACTGGCCAAGGCCAACTGCCAGACCGACAATTACTTTCAACACAATGAAACTGTTTGTCACATGATTTTTTTGAGAACAAGGAAAATCTACAACACCAAGACAGAAACCCTTGCATAATCATATTCACATGAAGTTTCAAATTCTGAGAAGCACTTGAATTAATACTTGAGCTGGAATTAAATATGCTAATAGCCTGTGAGGTGATTTAACAAATACAGAACATGATAATGAATTAAAATATATTAGTTTTCTATGGAAGCCAGTTAGTGTCATCGAAAGTAAATGTTTAGCTTCTACTTGTAATTACAAGATAGAAAAAGTCAGTTTGTTCTACTGTAGCATTTTAAATAAAAATAATTTATGACATTTTTATTAAATGGAATGTGATTATGATTAAACTATTCAACTATTAAACACACATTAGTGCATTGCACATGATATATTTAAAACTGTATTTGTGATGGACTTAATCATTTGAGGAAGCGGCTTTAAGCGAGGTGATTAGATCCACAACCATTGAACTAACCTGAGTGAAGACTGCATATTTCCTGAACAGCCATATTACAGTGATCATGAAGAAACTGCAACATCCACAATAATGCATCTAATATTACAAAGAATGACTACAAATTATAATAGTAACTGGAATTCCTCTACAGTGAGCAAATATCTATACATCTGGAGGAAAGAAACGATGTGTGTTTTATTATCTAAACCTATTATATACTCACAGGGAACATAATATAGCTTACCAACCTAATAATATTACTTCAAGTAACATATTCTTATCGTAGTTGAGTATTTTTTCTGTGCATATCCTACACATAACTAGTGTTATAAACACACCATTTAAATAAAAACACACCATTTCATACAGATTTGCCATATTCAATTCATGGATACACGATTGCAACAACACCCTGTATTGATAAAGATTCGCTTCAAAATTCAAATATAAAAACCCTTCTGCTATAAAATATGTGCACACTTTTCATCGCAATACATATTAAACTGAATGTCAAACTACCAATGTCAGATCAGCTGAAACACAAACATATAATCTGTTGCTGCACTGATAGTAAAAATACAGGTGTACTGATAAATATACAGCTACATTACATGGTGTCAAGCGTTTACCGTTATTGAAACTGAATACTGACACATACCACCCAATGATTGAGAATGAAGCTGTTGCTCTCTTCACACCAAGAATAACATCCTGAAATCAACAAAAATTGTGAAGAAAATCAGGAAAAAATGTACAAAAAAACATCTAGTACATATTCACCCACTGATACTAGTTATCAGACCACGTATTAATGTCATAGTGCCAGGCCAGGGTAAATGATAAATCATGATAATTTTATATAGATATATATGGTAAAAAGCAAAGGTAAGTTTGTACATTTATAGCTCATTACCTAGTGATTACGACTGTGAAAAGGATCTTACACTTTAATCTACAGTTCAATCGAACACAATTTTGACTTCTCTGAAAACTGCAATTACTATGCAAAGATTATTTGTACACAAATATCCAACAAGTGTTGTTTATATACAGGTACTCGCTTTTAAATACTGCCAAGTAAACTGGAGCAACGGGGAGTGAATGAACTTGCCCAAGGTTCGGAAAGAGGGTTTTAACGTGGAATCTCTCGACTGAGAGTCCAATGCTCTAGTCCCTACACTTCCACACAACATGGTACCAGAATGAACTAAACAAAAAATTATTTGAGAAATGCACTGTCTAATCTGGTGATAGGATTCCTTTGTTCAGATTACAGAAACTTTGGAAAATTACACAGTTTCATCACTTACTGTTGACCAAATTCATCAGTTAAAATACTTGTCCAATTATACACACACTAGCATATATTTATGAGTGACTGAAATAATTAAATTTAAATAAAAACCAGACACCCTATAAGCTTACAACTGCCATTGTTTTGTCATGCACAACTGTGCATTCAATGACCCATTGCTGTCATTAATCATGATTAATGACGATTCCATGCATGTTACTGTGGTGTTTTGCACACACAGAGTGTACACAGTATTATAGTGCTGGTTGGAAATGTTTATAAAGTCATGTGTAAGTGCAAGTTAAAAAGAGGGGTCGCATCTCTTAAACATTGTCGGGGCAGTGCCATCTGGCTCTGCTGGCAAGGCACTGCCTGAAAGCTTCTAGAAAGGGAGCTTTCACTGTTTTTGGCAGATAGGTTGTTCCATGGTACTATTGTGGCTATGAAGGAGTGCTCATATAACATGCCAGTATCCGGGAACTCTGGACCATTGCATTGACTGTCTATGCCTATGAGTCTGACTATGTATGGAACTTGGAAGGGATGCCCTCTGGCTCTGGCTCTGCGCCCAACGATAACATTAAGATTAACTAAAGCCACTCACTCGGGCCACTGGGGCACTGTCAGACCGATTCTACACTTGTAAGTGGCCCAGCATTTTAAACCCTGCACCTGCACCCAGTAAGCTGTAAGGGCTCAGGCTGCTACCGCCGGAAATACAGCGACTGTCACTGTCACTGACCAGTCTCACTCTCACAGTCTCACTCTCAGTGACTGAGTCATATCTTAATATTAATGTCATGTGGTCTATCCGGAACTAGACAATGACAAATACCTAAACCATGTACGGACTGTCTTACTTGATTACAATCAAATAATCAACTTACGCATAAGTGTTGGTTTCTGTGAAAAAGTGTGCATTTAAAAGGAGATTCCGTGGTGAAATCTTCTGCAAAATTCGTCGTCGTCGCCATCTTGTTTGTTGTCATCGGCGTTGAGGTTATCGTCACATTCCCGTCATCACTCGCCTTCCTTGGTCAACCCTAGACTACACAGACGCTGGGACGTGGCGCTACTGTCTGGCGGACAAGCAACACTGCTTGGCGACTTCACGAAGACGTATGAGAGTCAGGTACCACAACCGAAACTATCCCCTTGTTGTATATCATGAGTCCTAGTCCTAATTGCTGTTTCCACCGCTCGGCAACGTTCTATTAACTGACTAGTTTGTATTATTGTGGTTACAATGTAATGGTCTTATGATGTCTCATTCAACTATATATAGTCAGCCTTTTTCAGAACCAGAGGGGGTCAAGGGGGCCATGCCCCCCCAATCCCGGAAAATTAATAGTGTGGTTGCCTGATTCATAGAATGACAAAGTACAAAGGTTATTGAAGTGCCTTTGTAGGACTTCCCAGTCCTACCCTTTGGCAAAGAAATTTGTCATCATTCAAATGGAGGAATCAACCGCTTCTGTCGTAGGCGATAAGCATCCAGCAAGCAGCAGCTCAAGAGGTGACAGGGCAACGAAAATGTCATCATTCACAATGTTCTTAATGGCTAATGCCTATTAATATTATCAACACAAGGATGCAAAATGATAGTTGCCCCGCAAGATGATTAGTTACTGGGCTAAGATCAAGTTGCACCTTGGTTGCGGCAAAATCAATTTATCTAGTCGATTTTCCACTGGGCAGTCGGAACTTCGTATCGTGAATTTATTAATTTTAATAAGCGACAACGTTACACATGATGCGGACATTAACGTTAACGAAAGCCTCTACCAGGTAAATTAAACATCTTGCATGGATATGAAAAATGAAAGTTTCTAATTTGAAAACGAACTATCCTGAAGAATGTTCAGTAATAACAGTATAAGTGATGGTATTTGTCGTATTGTTTGTCTGTAGCGCGTGAGTGTGTATATACATATATATATATATATGTATAAAATACTTCTGCCGTGGAATAACGCAATCTACATAGGCTCCTTTAATAGCACTGCTATGCATTTTTATACGCAAAGCTATCAGATGCACACTTCCGGGCCATTTGAAACACGAAGTGATGTACAACTTCCCAATAGATGTCGCACAGAACAGAATGGGGTAGAACAACACCAGGCATCATCTTATGTCAGGTGACCCATTGTCCAATTAATGGCACTGTTGAGTAGAGCTCTTCAATTTCCTTTTTCCATCATCTTGGCTTTTTCCAATGTTTCTACAAATAAAAAAGTTGAATTTAGGAAAATGTGCCTAAATATGAGTTAACTAATTCAACACTGTGCAGAAGGTTAATTCAGTTTAGATATTAGATTACGGTACTTATCACCAAGTGTACACCCAGATAGCACACCTACAGCGGGCCGACAGCGGGCAAAGTCATCGGCCCGCTGTCGGCATCCGCCTGTGGGCCGAGAGATTTTTGTTCGGCGGCTCGCCTTCGGGCCGAGGGCGGCTCATAGTCGGACGCCGATACTCTGCCGATGGTTAGCCGCTCATACCCCGACTGTGCCTAATTTAGCAAAATGTGTGTATTGTGTTTGTTTTTAGGTAATAAGACCAAATGTATGTGTATTGGTCTTAAAACTTGAACATTTCAACAGTAATCATCATGCATTGTCACTCTAATGTTATAATCAACATTATTTGATACACATTCATCAATGTATTGGGATTAACTGGAATTTGGAAGTTCAAAACAATAAAATAATATAGTAGTATATTATTTAGGAACATAACAAATGTAATCTGCTTCAAAAAGAGAATGGGTGTCGAGTATCCCATCCAATTATTATAAACTAAAATTAAATACGCAAACAACTCCATTGCGCTTAACAAACACATAATTTAATACAAGAAAATCCAATGCCTACTTGTAAGAAATACATTCAGTAAACATCTTAAGACTTTTAAGTTGTTAATTGTTGACGATGAGTTGCATTGATAGTTGTTAGTACCGTCATCAGGATCAACATAGACACATTGACCATAAATCGCACCCCTCATTTACATATTAATAAAGTTCTGATGAGAAACCTGGAACTGTTTGATATAGCCCTAAAGTAAAGCGACATCAATGGCAGAAACTGTGTGGGCCATAAACTGTCAAAAGGCGCCTAGTGTAAGCACTTCATCTATAACACATTTACCCTGTCACACTAACAAACAGGAACACGCAGCACAGGGACAGCATTTGTTGTTTATGAGACACGTTCATCTTCATCATATCATCGTCATCCATAGCCTATAGGGCGCCCACAATCATGACATCAGGTTATTCTGATCCACATTCTATTTAATGTTTTACGCATAAATAAAACGTTTCCACACAAACAAATGTGTGCAAAAATTAATGTATTTGAATAATCTAGAAATTTACAAAGATTTACAACAGAATGTCAAAAAACGTAACTTTTTCCCGGAGCAAAAAGAACACGCGAGTTGAACTATAGTATAAAGGAGAATGATTAATGATGTAACTCTATGGTCTGGACACGGTTCAAAAACAGAGACTCAAATGACGCTAGGGATCTCTTTACTTTCTTGGCAACATATGGTGAAAATGGACATTAAACTGCATATGTGCACGTGTGCACGTGTGCACGTGTGTGCATGTGTGTCTGTTGTGTGTGTATGGTGTATGTGTGTGTGTGTGTGTGTGTGTGTGTGTGTGTGTGTGTGTGTGTGTGTGTGTGTGTGTGTGTGTGTGTGTGTGTGTGTGTGTGTGTGTGTGTGTGTGTGTGTGTGTGTGTGTGTGTGTGTGTGTGTGTGAGTATGTGTTGTGTGTTTGAGTGGGTTGTGTGTGTGTGTGTGTTGTGTGTATGTTAAGTGTGCGTGTGTTGTGGGTGTGTGCGCTGCGTACGTTGTGTGTGTTGTGTGTGTTGCGTGTGTTGCGTGTGTTGCGTGTGTTGCGTGTGTTGCGTGTGTTGCGTGTGTTGCGTCTGTTGCGTGTGTTGCGTGTGTTGAGTTTGTTGTGTGTGTTGTGTGTGTTGTGTGTGTTGTGTGTGTTGTGTGTGTTGTGTGTGCGTGTGTTGTGAGTGTTGTGTGTGTGTGTGTGAGTATGTGTTGTGTGTTTGAGTGGGTTGTGTGTGTGTGTGTTGTGTGTATGTTAAGTGTGCGTGTGTTGTGGGTGTGTGCGCTGCGTACGTTGTGTGTGTTGTGTGTGTTATGTGTGTTGCGTGTGTTGCGTGTGTTGCGTGTGTTGCGTGTGTTGCGTGTGTTGCGTCTGTTGCGTGTGTTGCGTGTGTTGCGTGTGTTGAGTTTGTTGTGTGTGTTGTGTGTGTTGTGTGTGTTGTGTGTGTTGTGTGTGTTGTGTGTGTTGTGTGTGCGTGTGTTGTGAGTGTTGTGTGTGTTGTGTGTGTTGTAGTGTTGTGTGTCATCAGAATCAACATAGACACATTTTTATTATTATTATTATTAGTGTGTTGTGTGTTGTGTGTTGTGTATGTGTTGTGTGTGTGGTGTGTGTTGTGTGTGTGTTGTGTGTGTTGTGTGGGTGTGTGTGTGTGTGTTGTGTGTGTTGTGTATGTTGTGTGTGTGTCGTGTGTGTTGTGTGTGTTTGAGTGGGTTGTGTGTGTGGGTTTGTTGTGTATATGTTAAGTGTGCGTGTGTTGTGGGTGCGTGTGATGCGTGTGTTGCATGTGTTGCGTGTGTTGCGTGTGTTGCGTGTGTTGCGTGTGTGTGTGTTGTGGGTGTGTGTGTTGTGTGCGTTGTGTGCGTTGTGTGCGTTGTGTGCGTTGTGTGCGTTGTGTGTGTTGTGAGTGTTGTGTGTGTTGTGTGTCATCAGGATCAACATAGACACATTTTTATTATTATTATTATTTGTGTGTTGTGTATGTGTGTTGTGTGTTGTGTGTTGTGTGTGTGTGGTGTGTGTTGTGTGTGTTTGAGTGGGTTGTGTGTGTGAGTTTGTTGTGTATATGTTAAGTGTGCGTGTGTTGTGGGTGCGTGTGATGCGTGTGTTGCATGTGTTGCGTGTGTTGCGTGTGTTGCGTGTGTTGCGTGTGTTGCGTGTGTGTGTGTTGTGGGTGTGTGTGTTGTGTGCGTTGTGTGCGTTGTGTGCGTTGTGTGCGTTGTGTGCGTTGTGTGCGTTGTGTGCGTTGTGTGCGTTGTGTGCGTTGTGTGTGTTGTGAGTGTTGTGTGTGTTGTGTGTCATCAGGATCAACATAGACACATTTTTATTATTATTATTATTTGTGTGTTGTGTATGTGTGTTGTGTGTTGTGTATGTGTTGTGTGTGTTGTGTGTGTTGTGTGTGTGGTGTGTGTTGTGTGTGTGTCGTGTGTGTCGTGTGTGTCGTGTGTGTCGTGTGTGTCGTGTGTGTCGTGCGTGTCGTGCGTGTTGTGCGTGTTGTGCGTGTTGTGCGTGTTGTGCGTGTTGTGCGTGTTGTGCGTGTTGTGCGTGTTGTGCGTGATGTGCGTGTTTACTTCCTAATCTGTGCTCTCCCGTTCCTGGCATATCTGCACCTTACGAATTCATTGAACACGCAGTAATTACCAACAGGGAGATAGTAACTGTGTCCAGACACAATAGTGTTCCATACACTGTCAGATAATGATTTGTGTAACGACTAAGACTATCCCGCCAGGAAAATAGAAGTAATTTGAAACATCCTACAGCCAGCTATCTGTAACTGTAGCTGCGTTCCATCCGCTGTGTCCATCCCCGGCGGGATTGGTCTGTTTACTGGTGTCATTTTAATTACGTACATGCGAACACACCATACACAGTTCACATTATGCAATTTACTAATGACCGCTTAATGACCTCCACGCTGGGCAGGCAGTTGACAGTCAGAAACCAACAATAACAATTCGAACCCAACAATTCTAGCAATTACAAATTAACCAATTCCCTCCACCAAACTAGCAATTACCAATCGCATAACACATAGTTATGGTTACAGAGTTACTTATGACAGGATCTTACATTGTGACTGGAGGTAGTGCCACCTGGGAGCAATGGCTGTTGGGCTGGTTGTTGGCTTGATCTAGTAGATGACGAGGGTGGGTGGGTATGGGTATTTAAGGGGTAATTATGGGTAATTATGTATAGGACGAAGGTGGGTGGGTATCGTATCGTATGTCGCATGGTATGGGTGCTTGCATCGTATGGGTGCATGTGCCGTCAAGTGTCCCGGGCCGAATCGATATGGGTGTATGTCTCGTATGGGTGCATGTACCGTTGAGTTTAAAAGGAAATTAAGGGTAACTAAGGGGTAATTGTGCATATTTATGGTTAGCTAATGGGTAATTAGGGGTAATGAAGGGGTAGTTGTGGGTAATAATGGGTAATTAGGGGTAACTAAAATATTTTAATGGCATGAAATTGACCAATCAGCGATGAGTAATTACAAATGTCTGCTATTGTCCCTATATTTTTTGTCAGTTTCTGTGTGAAACAATGGAGGAGCAGCCACACGACAGAGACGCCACTGAGGAGTGGATCCAGAGAGGATAGTTTAGGAGAGGCCCAAAACCCTCCACTGGCGGCCGATAAAATTCATATTCGATGGTCTGAGCCGGACTTTCAGCCCGACTGCTGTCGCACTGTCGGGAAATGGGGGGGGGGGGGGGGGGGGGGTACTGTTTATAATTTTTCGCCGCCGTATCTTCAGCTCTTCTTCGCTGTCTTGGCTGGCTGGACTGATGACATCCGAAGACGAACTAAAATGTTTCGCCACCGCGTCGCCGTAACGTAAACGGGGGGGGGGGGGGGGGGGGGGGGGGGGGCATTCTAAAGGTCTAGGGAGAGCACATAATGTGGGCCCATTCAAACAGGTCTAGGAAAACGCCAAATTACAAATGTCTAGTGGGCACAGCCCCCATCGATCCGCCTATGCATGTCATTGCAAAAATGTACGCCCCAATGGCGTCTCTAGGAAAATACCTGTTTAAATAAACCTACCTATAACCAAGCTGATGGATGTATGTGTAATGGGTGGGGTATGTTAATACTTTTTTCTAAACGGTTTTCATCTTGGACGTCAAACGTTTAGGGAGTAATCTATGACCTCTCAGATGAAGAGTGACGCCATGATTTCTTCGAAATTCCCATTGGATAGGGATTTAATAGCTTTAATTGTCGTACTGTACGTGTATTTTCTGCGATTGCTCCGAGGAGTGCAGTCAGTTGGGGACGTATTGTGTTAAAGTGATAAAAGTTTCCGATATACGGTGTTTATAAACATTTTGCGTGAAGTGGTAAGTGTAACGCCATCTGGTGGATGGGCGTTTTTGCGAGTAGATCTAAACAACAGTTGAACGTCATTTGACGATCACCTCGGTAATACAGCCACCTCGCAATTAAGGTCTCCCTAGTGCAGTCCCAAATTATTTCCACAACAGTGAAGTATAGGAAAATAGTCCTGCTAATAAGGCCACCTTGTTATTCGGGTCACTATCGTCGAGTCCCGAGGGTGATCTTGATAGTGAGGTTACAGAATAGTTAAACGCATACAATTGAGTTCATAGTCGCACGTCATTGTCCTTATTTGGTGTCCGCTCGTCAATGTGATTCGACATCTTGGCTATGCACAACCATATGCAGGACATTGTCTACCGTGGCACCCAACCGATGCAGCAGTATTTTGATGGATAGTGCCACCTCTAAAGCCTGACAGTAGTACAAGTTACTCAGGTGACCGGTCAAAGATGTTCGGTTGAACAAATAGTAAACTGTTTCCCTCGTTTGATTGCAATAGACGCTAATGCGTCTTGTTGCAGTTGTGCATAACCCAAAGTGATGATTGGTGTAGGTTTGACTGTATCTGTGTCGCTTGCAACATCCAGCGCTGTCAGCTGTTGGTTGACCAGCTGGCAGAGTCCAGGACCACCATGCTACGTCTGCTTGACCACAAACCTCGCGTCCTTGAGGTCTTCAACAAGCATCACAGCAAGCGGTAAGTGAAGAAGAAGGAGAGAACGTAGCAGCACAGCTAGTGGACGAGTGCGGTCACTACTTGTGTTCAGTCGAGTGGACATGGTCCAGAGAGGCAGCTATGTTGTGTGTGTGCGTGTGTGTTTTTGGACAATTAGCTTATAGGTAGTCATGTGACAAGCTGGCCATTGGTCATTGGTTAATAAGTGTGGATGGACTGTGACAAAATTTGAGACTGATCCCGGTGTCACTGATTGGACAGTGTGAATCCAGTTGCGTCCAGTATGCCTCCAGTTAAGGTCACCAACTGTCGAAAAAGTGAACGGTCGACAGTAAAAATGTAATTCTTATTCGCTAAATAGAATTTCCAGTGTGAAATATTGTCTAATGCTCTGGTTGAATACTGAAGTATATTCTGTATACCATTGTTCCGGGAGTTCAGGGGCGAATCTAGGAAGATAACAACACCCTTCTCAGGAACATCCATCAGTAAAGATAATCACTTGTTATATGTCACCTTTTTGAAATATATAAACGTCACCGTATGACGAGGACACTTCCCATCACACACCAGTGAAAGGGTTCCACTTTTCAGTATACAATATCACTATTAAGTAGCAAAACTATTTTAAAGAACAGAAATCAGGGATATGATCTCATAAGAATGTAAGTGAAATTGTACCTAAGAAATACTGATTAACTTAATACTCTTAAGAAATAAAACCATCACGCTATTGCTTATTTTGACAACATCATTATTCAACAAGAATTGTACACTTAGGCCACAAACATGTTGCATGTTTAAGCAACGCTTCCATTGTGCAAACCCAATGGACGCTTCGACAAGAAAACTAGCTCACTGACGAGAAGAACCTGTTTCAACGTTTTATATCTGTGTTGTACAAGACAACTTAAGTACAAAGTAACATTGTTGCTATATAAATTCTCCTGCATGTCAGCATTATCCCAATTTTTTCACTGGTTTGTCCCAGCATAACCAGAATGATTGTTTCTCTGTGCAAGAGAGTGGTTATACCAATGATATGCGACAGTTTGCAATGGTTCAGTGCGTAAAGTACGTTTCACCAAACGGACCAAAAGCCAAAATACATTTTGGGGTGACAATTGTTGTTGTTGTTGCATTTTTAGACGCAACAGACGATTTGCCACTGGTTTGAATAATACAATGTGGAGTTGATATCTTAAAAACGTATTCCTTTTGTATGGTTTGGATTCACTGGAAATTAAATACCTAACTCCGATGTTGCCCATCCCAAAACTTTGGTTGAGTCAAGTCCACCACCCGTAACATTACAATAGATTGGTTTACACTGACACCACCCCGTAACATTACAATAGATTGATTTACACTGACACCCCCCCCCCGTAACATTACAATATATTGGTTTACACTGACACCACTGGCACCATTGTAAGCCTGAATGTTGCCAGTTTATACCATATTCGTGACTCCATACTGCCAAGATGTACCTTAAGGCATGAACTGTCACAACGTGTCATAAATGAGACATTCACAAAGTAGGGATGACGTTGTTTAGTGCAATTACTATGACAAGTGTGATGCAGTAATTAACAGTGTGATGCTGTCAGAAGTCTGTGTCATCAATGTAATTAAATATCTTCCTGTCATGATGCGTTGTCACCAAGCACCTGTTACGGTGCACTGTCACCAAAACACCTGTCACAGTGGTCCTGTTGTGCTGTATTTGCTGCTATGTACCAGGTATATAAACAGGACTAACGGACTCAATACAATATATGTCTACCTGTTTTACTGGTGGCCAAATTATTGCAGATTTGTTGAGTTGAAACATATAAATCCTCAAATATGCGTATGCTATACAATGCGTATGTGCTATACATTTACAATGTTTGAAACCTTTGATGGGTCTACAAAATGGCAAAGAGCTCTTTACATTGTTTGGGAGGTAACATTGTTCAAAGAGCTCTCTGGTGACTGTCAGTGAAGTGGCGCAGTGGTTGTCTTGCCATGATGCAGTGATGTTTCAATCGCATTTGATGCAGTCTCTGTCTGGTAGATGGCAGCACATGCTACTACTTCTTAGGTACATTTGTCCAACGCTGCATGTGTCCACTGTCAACTATTATTGTTCCAGCATGGCATTACTGCAGCCAAGAAGGTGGCTGTTTTTTAAACTTTGTGTATAGTTTATTTGAAATATTTGATTGGCATTGTGAACATGAATAAAACATTAACTGTATCTGCCTAGAATATCGTTTCTGATGTGAGTTATTAAATATGGCTGCGAAAAACGTTTAACGGTACGAAGAAATAGCAATCATTGTTTGTTAGTAAAAACAAATTTCTGGGTTTAAATCCGCATGTTTGATTTGATATTTTGAATTAAATCGCATAAAGCCTAATTTATGCTATATGTGGTTAACCAACCTATATATAGCATTGCAATCAAATTATGAGGCTACAAAACATACTCAGTCAGCAAAATCTCCCGAACTTTTTTGGGGAATTTTCGACCACAATAATTTGTCATTAAATGTTATACTTGTGTGGACAAATAAAGAAAAACTGTTGAAAATATATATATATATTTTTTTAAAGTAATAGAACAGGATAATGCAGTATATTAAGTCTGTATTGTATGCGGTATATCTGTACGATGGCACGTCTGTTAATAGCGAGGCATCATTATGAGAAAATGAGGCCATTTAAGGATATTTCAAATACAAATTAGTATTTGATCAAACAAAAAAATCCTACAAATTGAATAAAATGTATAAACTTATTATTGCGTGTTCTTGTTAATGTTTAAAGGAATATCAGTTAGAAGGAATATCAGTTAGACCAAAATGCTCTGCATGTTGAATGAGTGTAATAGAAAGTGCAGAGGTGATTGCATGCTGCATAATTCTATTGCACCTAACTTCTTAGAAACCAACCTCACAGGCACATCTAGGCCAAAAGGTTGGTCAATCACAAATTCATTAAGCAGTATTCAAGTATTGAACAGAAGGATGGATACGCCAGGGAACTATTCTGGATAAGCAAAGGTAAGTTTTTAAATGAGGCGGAATTGTGTAATATTTTATACTGATCTAACTTTAAGAGGGAGCATATACCAAAGAGTTGGTGCAGCAACAGAACAAAATCTAGCTTCGATGTTGGTGTTGACTCTAGGAACAAAACAGTTAGTCAGAACTGACCAAAGCAGATAGGTTTTCTTACAAGAATAAACCCTGAATGCAGTTATACAGGTTTTTTGGATGACGGCCTGATCGGTAATTGATGTATCTGGTACGTTATGGTTTGCCTACGTCGCAATCTAAAGTTAGCGCGTCATTTCCGTCAAGCTTAGAGTTCGCCACCAACGTTGATAACGGGTATATATGTGAATTATATTACTATCGCCGGATAACATCTCACAAATCAAACATCCCTGCATACAGTTGTCACTTTAGAAACTCTACCCTATGTTTCTGTCATAAATAAACACTTGTGGCCAAAATGACAATAAAATACACGACGGAATGCACGAATGTGTTCGGCATCCATTTTTGATCGCTTGATGGGGTTTTGCTAGGCAACAGGTCACGTGATGGATAGGTCAATTGTATAAATTGTGAAAATAATGCGGTATCATACAAGGAATCAATGCAGTGATTTTTAGAAGTGGCAATGAGCGAGAGAAACGAGGAGATCATGAAACAGTTGGTTGGGCATCCTCACCTGACAGACCTGGTTCTGTGTGACATAGCAACTAGCCTACACCTACGCATGGAACAACAAACCAAAGACATCAGTTATCACTATTTTGGTATTCTTTATTTCACACTCATTCACATTGGCGCCATCTGGAGATTGTCAGGCCACGCAACACTTTCCATATTCCTCTGCGAAATAGAGAAGGTAGACATAATTATTTAACTGTGCTAGAAACAAGACTGTAGTTCAAAAGGTAGCCAAAATTGAACACTTTTTGATGTAAAATAAATGTGTTACTTAACATAAAAACGTGCACGTGTTGACATTCTGCGGTAAACTAAAGCAGCATGATTTATTTTAATGGTTAATGTTTCACTGGTAAATTTTTTATTAGACAGTGACAAATGTGTAAATTGTTGTGATATTATGACTTTTAAAAGTATATGAGGTTTATATACAAGTTTCTCTCTCAGGCATGACCGAGAAATGTATCGCAATTAAACAGCTGCCGTGACAATGAGACGATGTCCCTGTCAATTAAAAATGTGCATGTCGCAGAGTGGGACATTTGCATAGGCCTAAGTCTGTGGCATCAATTTCTTAAGCGCGATGTGCAAAATGTTAATAAAACATTATCCTGAAATTTATAAGTAATTAACAGACTTACAAAAATATACATATATATACATGCCAAGTTTTTTTCTTGAAATCAGGGAGATTTTCATCAGCGGTTCTGCAGGCTTCCCGTGTCGCGCTGTGTCGTCGGCGGCGAACAATGTTTAACAGTACCCCGTCTTCCTTGATATTGGAAGACGGGGGGAGGGGTACCGTTGCACATTTTCTTTTTCCCCGCCGCGCCACCGTAACTTCAGCTTATCCGCTGTCTTGGCTCTACGCATGACATCTGGATACGGAGGGGGGGGGGGGGGGGTGCTGTTGGAGATTTTCATTCGAAATCCGGGAGATTTGCCTGCATTCCGTACATCCAAAATCCGGGAGACTACCGGATTTTCCGTTAGACTTGGCAGATGTACATATTACTAGCTTTCTAGTCATTGAGTACACAACAAACACAGGTGTACATATTACTAGCATACTAGACATGGAGTACACAACAAAGACAGGTGTATATATTACTGGCTTACTAGTCATGGAGTACACAACAAATACAGATGTACATATTACTAGCTTACTAGACATGAGTACAAAACAAACACAGCAGTTAATGTAGTTACAGTTCATGCAGGTCGCTATCTTAAACTCGTTTCTGCTGACGTTTTCATTTATGCAGTCCCTAAGCTGAAAGCGCCCTCTAGAAGGTGGCCCAATGACATCTTACATAATCCATTAACTTCAAACAATTGTACTTGTGTGTGGGTGTGTGTTTTGTCAAACCTCTAGAGGGTGGCTCAATGACATCTTACACAATCCACTAACTCCAAACAAGTGTATTTGTGTGTGTGTGTTTTGTCAAACCTCTAGAGGGTGGCTCAATGACATCTTACATAATCCACTAACTCCAAACAAATGCATTTGTGTGTGTGTGTGTTTTGTCAAACCTCTAGAGGGTGGCTCAATGACATATTACATAATCCACTAACACCGAACAAGTGTATTTGTGTGTTTTTGTGTACAAAAATAAACATATTATGAAATTAAAAACTATGACCAATAACAGTAAGATATTACTTACTATACAACATTAAAACAACTGATGCATTGTATTTTTAATATATATGCGTTTATATAAAATATACGGGATAATAATTGTTAATATCACATGTAGAGACAACAACCTTAAAAAGTATACATGTTTAGCTGTGGTTTGGTTTCTTATTTTACCATTTAAATGTTACCTGATCCTATATGTCCCTCAAATGTGGTACTGGTTCAGTCACAAGGTGCCTGCATTGTGTATAGGAACATATAAGTCCTAGACAATTTGATGTTAACAATACTATCTTAATTTACCCTTACCAGATATGCCAATGAAAATTTAAATTTGAAAATTTACATTGGTCTATATCTTTATGGAATGGCTGCTCTCACAAGAAACAAAAATATGAAAACAGTTTCAAAATTGATACAATGATTTTCGAGATATGATTTTGTGAAGGTTCATTCCTTTATTCATGATTATTATAAATAGTTCAAATCAAGCTTTGTGGCTTCGCATGTATATTAGTATACTAAATATTAATACCACTATCTAAAAACCTACAAATAAAACATTTATTATGGACTTTACCCACGTTTTACGAGAACGGCCCGTGATTTTGATAACATCACAGCTAGTCTTAACTCAGTGGAGCGTTAACACGTGTATTGAATTAATATAAATTTGTCACCGAAGCAGCACATTGCTATGTCTTTTGGATAAACCATTCATACAATAACAAGTATGTATGATACACTATTCATACAATAACAAGTATGTATGATACATCACTCATACAATAACAAGTATGTATGATACATTACTCATACAATAACAAGTATGTATGATACACTACTTATACAATAACAAGTATGTATGATACACTATTCATACAATAACAAGTATGTCTGATACATTACTCATACAATAACAAGTATGTATGATACACTACTTATACAATAACAAGTATGTATGATACACTATTCATACAATAACAAGTATGTCTGATACATTACTCATACAATAACAAGTATGTATGATACACTACTTATACAATAACAAGTATGTATGATACATCACTCATACAATAACAAGTATGTATGATACATTACTCATACAATAACAAGTATGTATGATACACTACTTATACAATAACAAGTATGTATGATACACTATTCATACAATAACAAGTATGTCTGATACATTACTCATACAATAACAAGTATGTATGATACACTACTTATACAATAACAAGTATGTATGATACACTATTCATACAATAACAAGTATGTCTGATACATTACTCATACAATAACAAGTATGTATGATACATTACTCATACAATAACAAGTATGTATGATACACTACTTATACAATAACAAGTATGTATGATACACTATTCATACAATAACAAGTATGTCTGATACATTACTCATACAATAACAAGTATGTATGATACACTACTTATACAATAACAAGTATGTATGATACATCACTCATACAATAACAAGTATGTATGATACATTACTCATACAATAACAAGTATGTATTATACACTACTCATACAATAACAAGTATGTATGATACATCACTCATACAATAACAAGTATGTATGATACACTACTCATACAATAACATGTATCTATGATACACCACTCATACAATATCAAGTATGTATGATACTTACTCATGCAATAACAAGTATGAATGATACACCAATCATACAATAATAAGTATGTATGATACATTACTCATGCAATAACAAATATGTATGATACACTGCTCATACAATAACAAGTATGTATCATACACCACTCATACAATAACAAGTAAGTATGATACACTACTCATACAATATCAAGTATGTATGATACACTACTTATACAATAACAAGTATGTATGATACACTACTCATACAATAACAAGTATGTATGATACACTACTCATACAATAACAAGTATGTATGATACACCATTCATACAATAACAAGTATGTATGATACACTACTCATACAATAACAAGTATGTATGATACACCACTCATACAATAACAAGTATGTATGATACACCACTCATACAATAACAAGTATGTATGATACACTACTCATACAATAACAAGTATGTATGATACACTACTCATACAATAACAAGTATGTATGATACACTACTCATACAATAACAAGTATGTAAGATACACCACTCATACAATAACAAGTATGTATGATACACTACTCATACAATAACAAGTATGTATGATACACCACTCATACAATAACAAGTATGTATGATACACCACTCATACAATAACAAGTATGTATGATACACTACTCATACAATAACAAGTATGTATGATCATGCTTTCTTGCGGGAGAACATCACTTTCTCAAGTTCCATGAAGGGTAACTCGAAGCTGGCACTCAACACGAAAGCCGCCATATTTCCCAGCATCCAATGGGCGAGAAAGAACATAACCTGGGAAAAACAAGAACATGAACGTAGTATGTGAATCAGGAGCGGGTCCAGATAGGGTAGTCCAGGGGGCAAAACCTCCAGTTGCACCCCCTTGAGGCTTTCCAAAAACAGTGCCGGCAGAACCAAATTCATATTGGGTGGGCTGAGCTGGAGCTTCTGCATAACTCCGCTGTCGGATCGTGACATCGGATCGGGGTTTCACAATTTCCGAAGGTCTAGGGGGGACATTCAATAGGTCTGGGGGGCATGTCACTCTGGCGCAGTCATAGCGCGGCGAAATTCGAAAGGTCTAGCATACATCCCGGGCTCTTTGGATCCCCTAAGTGAATACAAAGGTAAACATATGATTATCCCAATTGACTTTGGGATGCTGCTCGAATGATTTTACCCATTCTCGTATCAATTATCCCGCAATCTGAACTCACGTTTCAACACTTTAAATCAACTGTCAGTAGTTTAGTTTGAATGTGCGCGTAATCATCAATTAACAATAGTCAGTTGCAAAGATACAAGACAAAGTAATACAGTATAACAAAGAAGGTTCCTAAGAAACCAGCAAGGGCTAATAGCGGAATCACCTATGACAAAAACTAATTTAATGTAAACAGTACCTGTTAATTTAAAAACAATAATGTCATTAATGATAATACAATTACTTAATTAGTAAATGCTTAAACAATATAACTTTTGTACATTTTAACTTTTCAACTACTTAACTAGGTTTGTTTAAATCCAGGTGAATATTTAGTATAGACAAATAAATCAAGAATCTATTTTTTTTAAACTTAACTAAGATAAAAGTTAAGTTATAATATAATTAAATAAGCCGATAATTGGCCTAACTACTCGCATGGAAACGCCCCTGTTTAGGGTTCTGCAAGCAATTTTAATAAATGTTTTCATTTATTTAAGATAGAACTTTTTTTATCCTACATCACACGTTAAGTGTTTAGAGGCGTGAGTTGCCAAGCAATTCCAGCGACCGGAATCGAGGTCGCAGCGTAAATCGGTTAAGAACTGCTGGCCAGGGTCCCTAAGCGCTGTAGCCAATCATCTGTTTTTCTATTTTAAATTATTCGCATAAACAAACAAGACAAAGCAACTAGCAACGACGTACCTAGTGCAATCTCTTTTTCGTTTTATATAGCATATTATCCAGTCCCAAGGACTGCTCAAAGTGCTTTACACTTTATTCCCTGGCAGACCTGCTCAATCGAAGACCATATCGATTTATCTAGGAAACATTCTGCCACACTGCAATTAATGCGCGAACACTATTCGTACACAAAATAGATACCCCTGTCTATAACCAGGTTCTCATTCTTGCAGCTGAGTGAACTGGAGCAACGTAGCTTGAACAAACTTGCACAAGATTCGAAACGGCATCACAAGATTCGAACCCGGATTCTCTCGACTGAGAATCCGATGGTTGTGTGTTGATATATTAGCACGATTTCATGACTCTTACGTGCTCCTTCGGAGATTGAACCCCCGGTCATTCTATGTTTCTAATGCTGACAAGTTTACTGCATGTGATAGTAGCGGGATAATGAGTATACTAACCATTGTCGTTTTTTGTACGTAAACGAGTTGCATTCGTCCGTACGTGTAGGCGAATATTATGACCGGATGAATCAAATAGAACGTGTACGTGAGTCGGCTGAATGGGATGAATAAGTTCCAAGACAGGAATCTATTGACGAAACCTGAAGACATATTATGAAAGTATTTTTAAAGAGAGTATCATCATTAGCACACATTCTCTTGATTGATCTACGAATTAGGATTCAGTTGTACTTATTTAATTTGTAATTATTTGAGAAAAATTCCCCCGCGAGAAGCATTAGAAGAGGCACTGTTATTACTATGAAGTGAAGATGGCATAAGCGGAGACGAGCTGTGTAAGAATAAACTACCCCTGTGTTTGGAATGTTGTTCACTGTACCAGTCTGACCTCTGCTTTCGCAAAAGACGACGAAAAACATAAACTCGTGATGTGTGTGTGTGTGTGTGTGTGTGTGTGTGTTTGTGTGTGCGTGTGTGTGTATGTGTGTGTGTGAGGTGTGTGTGCGTGCGTGCATGAATGCATGCATGTATATATATACATATATAAATAAACATACATACATACATACATAGATACATACATATATATATATATGTGTACGTTAAAAATGCTTCATGTACGAGCACTCTAGGAAACACGCGATACCTCCATAGTCTGAGCAACACGTTTACACCAGCCTGGCGATACTGAGCACATACACATTTACATCCATAGCCTGAGCAACACGTGTACACCAGCCTGGCGATATTGAGCACATACACATTTACCTCCATAGCCTGAGCAGCACGTGTACACCAGCCTGGCGATACTGAGCACATACACATTTACCTCCATAACCTTAGCAAGACATGTACACCAGCCTGGCGATACTGAGCACCTACACATTTACCTCCATAGCCTGAGCAACACGTGTACACCAGCCTGGCGATACTGAGCACATATACATTTACCTCCATAGCCTGAGCAGCACGTGTACACCAGCCTGGCGATTCTGAGCATATATACACATTTACATCCATAGCCTGAGCAACACGTGTACACCAGCCTGGCGATACTGAGCACATACACATCTACCTTAATAGCCTGATCAACATGTGTACACCAGCCAGGCGATACTGAGCACATACACATTTACCTCCATAACCTGAGCAGCACGTGTACACCAGCCTGGCGATACTGAGCACATACACATCTACCTTCATACCCTGAGCAACACGTGTACACCAGCCTGGCGATACTGAGCACATACACATTTACATCCATAGCCTGAGCAGCACGTGTACACCAGCCTGGCGATACTGACCACATACACATTTACCTCCACAGCCTGAGCAGCACGTGTACACCAGCCTGGCGATACTGAGCACATACCCATTTACATCCATAGCCTGAGCAGCACGTGTACACCAGCCTGGCGATACTGAGCACATACACATTTACGTCCATAGCCTGAGCAGCACGTGTACACCAGCCTGGCGATACTGAGCACATACACATTTACCTCCATAGCCTGAGCAGCACGTGTACACCAGCCTGGCGATACTGAGCACATACACACTTACCTCCATAGCCTGAGCAGCAACTCTAAATCAACCAGGTGTATCGTTAACAAGTCGTGTTCAAAGTAGTATTTAAAAACATAATATCACTATTTTTATCATGTTTAAATAAAAATGTATAATTTGACTTAATAAACTAAATTAATGCATACACACTTACCTCCACAGCCTGAGCAACAAGCGTACACCAGCCATGCGATACTGAGGGAGTACGCATCCCTGTACGTCGACTTGTACGCGTGGTATTCCCTGGACGGCGAGGGGGGTAACTTATAATGGCCGTACACGGACGCCCCCCACAGACAAACCGCGGCCATCCAGCCAACGACCACAGCCACCTACAAGAAGACACTTCACAATCACTAGTTGGCTACGTGTAGATGCCTGGATACACTGGCACTTTCTGCCCGACCATATCAGACCAGACCAAATCAGATCAGACCAGACTCACCGCGACTACAGTGTATATGTAGGGCGCATTTGCTAGATCTGCGCAATCTGCAGATTGTGTAGGATTTCGCTTCGCAATTCACGGATAGATCCGCAGATCGCGCACCCACCTGCAGATTGCGCAGGTCTAGCAACTGCGCCTAGCATTTTGAGTTTGGCGCTAAATTTACGCATAGCACACATTCATTAGTTGTGTCTCGCGTTTCACTTTTTAAAATGTATACCAAACTAGTCCATTGATGCCCCAGGGATGTATTGATGCGTAAGGCAATCTGTAGACTGCCCAACTCAAGAAGACACACCCCGTTTGCGCAAAACTGTAAATATGTGCGCGATCTTCGAATCTTCGCGTAATCAAGGATTGCGCAACGTGACGGCGTGACGTCATAATCACGTAAACTTGAAAACTTACGACTACGTCCGAATTAGTCGGTGTTGGTCTCACGTTTTCCAACGTGTTCAAGTGTACTTGATTATGACATCACGCTGGCCAGTATAGCGCAATCGGTGTCGGTCGTTGCAGTGCAGTCGGGGTGAGTCTGGTCTGTTCGGGCGAAAAGTGCCAGTGCATCCGGGCCTTCAATTTGACCACTTATTGCAACTCGGGCATTAAATCGCACACGCTATTTCTGCCCTCGATTTAAAAAAAATAACCATGTACGTCTTTTTGTGATTTTGACAAAATTGCAATACCTTATTATATCTTCTCTTAATGAAAATCCTGTTCAGTTTGTTTTAATAAAATGCATGCATCTACGAACCCACTTATTAAAAAACTAATAGGCAATATGAAACAAACTAACGTTGTGTCTCTAAAGGTTGTTTTTTAAGCGGGCGGGCGGGCGGGCGGGCGGGCGGGCGGGCGGGCGGGCGGGCGGGCGGGCGGGCGGGCGGGCGTCATCATCATCCCCCACATATTACTGGTCTACACACCTTCGGCAGGCGGACCCGACACTTGGTCTGATACATTATCATTCCCAGGGCGATTCCAATGGCGTAAGGACCAAATCGGGTCCACGGCTTCACATATACTGTCGCCATGTATGCTGGAAATTCGAGTTTGTTTCTGCAAAACGATTGTAAAACAAATGTAAATTCAACACAATCCCATATCATAAATTGTATTACTACGTACGCGCGTGCACGTGTGTGCACACATAAACACAATTCAATAACTTTATAACGGTTGGTAATAGTCGAACGAACGATCTCGACTTTGCTCATTTAGGTCACTCGGCTGTGTGAATAAGTACCAGGTATAGTTTATGGTGGATATTCGTGTACGAATAGTATTTGCGTAGTAACTGCAACGTAAATGTTTCCCAAAGAAGTCGAGATGGTGTACGATTGAACAGGTCTGCCGGGGGTAAATTATGAAGCGCGCTGAATTGTCCTATGACTTATAATCATCGCTACACAAGAATTTGCCTTTGCTTCCTTTCGTGTGTACATTATTATATAGACCGTCATATTGAAAAATGGTTATGTGCGCACATAGACATCACGACACCGTGTTACAAACACGCACGCACGCACGCACGCACGCACGCACGCACGCACGCACGCACGCACGCACGCACGCACGCACACGCACGCACACACACACACAAACATACTACCTCCGTGGAATCAGCAATAACATACTAACTTACTTCCCTATTAATTATATATTTACAATATATTATAATTAATCTTCATACAGTGCAACTACACAGATTTACACCTGAAAGAACAATACGGAACGAAATCGTCTTCACACCCATATATGCCAATAATATACGGACAGAGCGAAAACAGTAAAGACGGTTCCTTAAGTGATATCTCTCTGTGCCAGGGCACGGTCGTTTCCGTGCTCCAAACCCACCGAAGTATGACGAGGCGATCCGCCAAACTGCCCGCATATCCGAGAAACAGAAATATTCCGCCGAAGATCGGAAACCTGAAAAACGTACACTGACACTTGTATATAAGCAAAAATAGATACGCGAGCGAAAAATGAACAACTCAAACAACGTCCAAAACCGTTAATTCAGGGGCCGTTAGCACCGTCACTGCTCGTCCGATCCCACAATTGTTGTATCATTTGAAAGCATGCACTTTGTGTTATTCTAGCGTCTAACTAAATTTCCCAGTAACCATTCACAGTTCCGAACGATGTTAGTTTCGGGCACACAATACACTGATCTTCCGGTTGCAGCGCTGCAGAGATCATTTGCATCGGATTTGACATGCGCACTTTACTAGATCTTCATTTTATGTCATAAGCTCCACTCATTGTTAAATAGCGGCGAATCTGACGTGTTTTTTAGAATGTCAATTTTGCCGACTTAAAAATGAACGTAGCTTAATAGGGATTCAGAGAAAGTAGCGCCTCAACAAGTTGATGAGTGAACTGTGTCGTCGAACCAACATCTTGTGGCAGTGTCTAAGACACCGGAAAAGCCACGATTGTAAGTCCGTTTATAGGTTATTTTACGAATGATTTTCGGGAAACCATTTACATGTTTGAATAGCAGAAAGCGTAGGCTTGCAAACGACGTCATGCTCGTTGAAATCGGACGAGCCATAAGGGTGTTAGCGACCGTTAAATTTAGATATTCTGATAACAAAAGTATAAAAACGTCTTTGGCCGCAGTGTGCTAAGAAAACCCGAGCCCAATAGCGCAATAGAACCAAAGGATTGGACGGTTTTATAAGAAGTAGTCCCCCAGAAAGCACCCAGGAGCATGCTTTTTATTATAATGAATCAGCGAGGTGAAGTGACACTATAGTACATTTGAATAGTAACGAAAGTCAAGTTACCAAAAAAACACAGCGTAATAATGCTATTTCTTTGCAACAGAGTACACAACTCGCGTGAATGATTCCTGATTCAAAATGCTTTGGTAATGGATTATTTAGGGGAAGGCGGGTCACTACCGCATATATAACGGGACAACAGGCAGCTACTGTGCCATGCAACTGCCCAATATTTAACATATTCAATAAATTGTTAGTCTTCTTTATTATGATTATTATGTTAAGATATAAAGTCAAGAAAATTTGCGTGAGATTATTGTTTTCCCTGATACTAGCATGCGTTCAATTGACCGTTGTTGGGGCACAACTGAAAACGTGCGTGTGGTTGTGCTCCGTTGAATTATCGGCTTGGTAAAAAACAATTATGTGTTATTATGTTCATACTTAAACGGAACATTAATAACTAACTAACTTGTTATTCTGATTATATCACCAAGTGTACGCAAAATTACTAAAGTAGGCAAACAACATGTAGTCAGGATTATAGTTGTTTCCAATAATGTTATATTTTTGCAGTAAAAGAAGGTCCTGTTGTTTAATAATGGCAACACATTGTATCTAAAACAGTACACATGATAGCATCAGCCGGACTGTTAATATGTGTCGTCAGCTTGAGAATGTATCCGCACTATGCGCATTATATTTAAATGTGGTTGTGCCCCAAAGCAAGGTTGATAGAACATTCAGATTTCTCGCCATGCCTCTTTGGCAACCCCGGTTTTTGTACTCGTGTGTGTGTGTGTGTGTGTGTGTGTGTGTGTGTGTGTGTGTGTGTGTGTGTGTGTGTGTGTGTGTGTGTGTGTGTGTGTGTGTGTGTGTGTGTGTGTGTGTGTGTGTGTGTGTGTGTGTGTGTGTGTGTGTGTGTGTGTGTGTGTGTGTGTGTGTGTGTGTGTGTGTGTGTGTAAAACTCAATATAAACTACACTTTTGTAATAAAAAACATTATAAATGTTAGAATAGTTACGTATAACTAATTAATTAATTAATTAACATCAGTGTACGACAAAGACAGACGTTTCGTCATGACGTTCACATTTACCGTAAACATTCGTGAAACTGCAAGTAATATTATGGCATCGTGCGAAGTGTGTGTCTATCTTAAATACTAATATTAGTGAGTGCTGAGCCACCACAACGGTTGTTGGCGAGCGTGCTCGGGTAAACGGTTGTGCCCGCCTTCCATTGAGTAACCTACCTGTAGAGAAGCCACACGAATAACGGGGCGATGACGTAATATTGGAAGTCTAGAGTCAAATACCATGTCCAGCCGAGGCACTGAAGTCAAACAACATGTGGTCACTCACAAAAGTGCATTAAACCAAATGAAATGTGTGGTTTCGCTAACCCGTTCACATGAAAACCCCCGGAAAGTGAGCCGGGTCAAATTTTGTGGTTATAACTAATACTAATAATAACAGATAAAACAACAACAGTATGATATAGACATCATGAGAACCAGGCTAAAACGTACAACAACAACAGTGTGAAGACGGACGGATGAAAGTCAACAAGAGCGCGAGAGGCCGCAGAGGATTTATAGTGGAAATTTAATTTTAAACATTATATTATTTTTAATTATTATATGTTAAGTTTTACGCTGACGGTAACTTTAACTTTAGAAGATTTTAATGTTTTGGGGATGGTTGGATGTACAGGTAAAGGTAAAACGGAACACAAAATAACAGAAAATACAGCCGTGTCAATTGCCCTTTATTAGCACAAAGACCATTTCATTATTTTGGCATCTACGCCGCCTGGAGTATACATTAGTTCTTACCCGGACTTGTGTATGAACAGTTTTGAAAATGTTCTGTTTATGTTTTGTATGTCCTAACATCCTTCAAATTAGAGATTTCCAATAACGACAAAGGTACAGCTGACAAAACTTTGTTAAATACATGTTAAAAGGTAACTGCTTATTTTGCGCAGTATCCAGTCATTTGGACTACTCAAAGCGCTTTACGCTTTACACTTTACTACACTTTACAACCTCTACTGGAAACTGTCAAGAGAAGAAAACTGGCATGGTTGGATCATATAACAAGACACGTCAGCCTCCAGAAAACGATTCTTCAGGGCACCGTGGAGGCCAGACGCCGCCGCGGACGGCAGGGAAAATGTTGGTTTAACAATATCAAGGAGTGGACGGCCCTCTCCGTGCCAGAGATCCTCACCATAGCCACGGACAGGCAAGAATGACGAACCGTCATAGTTGCTGCGTCGCTTATGTCCCTCCGACGACTAAGTCGATTAAGTAAATAAGTAAGTAAGTAAGAATTTTAGGAAAATGGGTCTACTGGGTTCAAGTATCCTCTGTTAAGGATTTCGAACATGAACGAACACCCTAGGTGGCGAATGTGAACCCTAAACCCTGACATCTGATAACATCAGTTTAGTCCTTTCGGGTAGATGGTTTTTTCCGCAAAAGAGTGTAAATTAATCCTCAAAAAAGAAAAACATGTATCATTAATGGTATGTCCAAATAACGACTATTGGTCCACAACGGAGATGAGAATGAGTAATTATCAAGTCATGGCACAGGGATGCATTCAGCCGTTACATTCCCATGTCAATAGACATTAAATAATGACCACTTGGACAAGGCTGGGGATAGTAACCGGGGGTTACCCTCCTCTGTCCTGTTAAACAAAATATATGAATACATATTTGAGTTTAGTTTTTTGTTTTTTAAAGGGGATGTGGTGTGTTCAGTGAACTAGACACGTGGTGAATGGTGTTAATAATATATATTGTACAATGAAGACATTGCTCATCCTGGGGCACAGTTTCGTCCGGCATGTGGCCGACGAGATCAACCGGGAGGGCCTCGATCTAGGAGGTGCTGGGCATTGGCGGTATGCGGGTATCCGGCGTGTACCGGCAACTGCCATTTTGTTCACCGGGTGGCACCATCGATTGTCTTCCTAGAAATCGGGACTAATGATCTAAGCGACCCGAAAAAGACCCCGTACGGCTAGCAGGGGAGATCATGGATGCGGCGCGAACTCTTGGGCATATACCTGGTGTCAAGCGAGTGATAGTGGCGGAAGTGATGAGGCGGGCGGACCAGAGGCGGGAGGACTTTAACCGTGTAAGATTCGTACTGAACGATGAACTCAATCGGTTGGTGATCAATTTCGATAGCATTTATATATGTAATCACAGAGGTTAGCTACAAGATGGAAACAATATTACAGCGACACGATGGTGTTCATCTGAATCAGAGGGGGACGATGATGTATATAAGAAAACATACATTGTGCCGTACGAAGGTATACGCTGAAATAAAAGTAAACACAGGATTGCGAAGTTGTGGTGCTGCCCACAAAGCCGCTACTGCTGACCACCCCACACCTCCACAAACACGTGTCCCTGTTATTAATAATTAATGCATGGGTATTCAGTAATTATTTCGGGTGATAAACCTATAAAACAAAATAAGCTACTAAATTGTGCATGAAATATATCCATCCTATCATAGTTGTGCAGGAGATGGAAACAGGTCAAGCCGTACGAGCTAGCACTGCTGCAACCCGACAACCCCACATGCAGCCTAATCCCCCTAACAACTACACAACTGCACTGAAACTACGACGTCTCACAGTGTCCTAAGCGCTAGGGTCACTGTTCTCTAGAAGTCCATTGTTCATTGTAATTTGGTGGCCACCTGCATATCTTTCAGATTCTTGTTCTTTGAGAAAGCTGTTATAAACCTCGGCTTGTATATTTCTGGATACGCGGTTTGAAGCAGTTTATAGGTGGCTTTAGCCAGTTTAGCAATTGTCCGTCCCTGGTGGGAGAAGCGAATCACAAAAGGTATAATGTCAAAAGAGTCCTCTCTAACATTCAGTCCCCCTGGCTGCGTAGTCTTAAGTCTTATAACCCATTTTGATTCATAATTCCGTCTGTAAATGGTTTCCAATGAGGCGACGCCAGAAAATGGCCTTGATTCCAAGATTGTGATTCGTAAATCGGATATTGAGTGACCGGCTCCGTTAAAATGCTTGGCCACTTGTGTGTCGTTGTGATGTCGTATGTCCGATCTGTGATTATTTAGACGTGTTCGGAGTTGATTGCCAATCTCACCCACGTATCTTGCGGGGCAGGCATTGCAGGTAATTAGGTAAACCACGCTGGATGTACCGCAAGTGTTGATTTTGCCCTGTGGTGGCCTCCTTGTGTTGTTAATAGGTGTGAAATCTACAAATACCGTACAGGCTAGACACCTTTTCACCTGATATTTCACGGCTTGTTCTTTCCTGTTCTGATTTTTAATGTCCGCTATGGTAGTGCTTTCAAAGTGCCTTAAAAACGCGATGTATAATTCCTTTACCTCGGGCTATGAAAAAGTGTTTGTACGGCTTCCTCAAAGTCTGATTTATTTTTGCAAATCCTGTGAAATCGTAATAGTTGCGACTTGAGGATACCAGAGAAGGTATGTTTCGGATGGAACGAATCTTTGTACAGTAGTTGATGTGTATCTGTTGGCTTAAAGTAAACCTTGCTGTCAAGATGCCCCGTCGAATTAAAGCGTTCGCCTCTAAAGATCGTAGTGTCCAAGAAATGTATTATTGAGTGTTTACTCGTAACTGACGTTAACTTTACGCAATTTTGATGGCTACCGGGTATTTAGTATGTCAAAAAAAACAAGGAATTCATCATTCCCATGTGTCCAGATTCCGAAGATAGTAATTTGTTGCATTTCCTCAGTGCTTGTTTCTCCCACTCAGCCATAAAAAGATTGGCATAGTTGGGGCCTTATCGTTTCCCCATTGCAGTGCCGAAAATTTGAAGGTACCAGTTTGATCCGAAATTTTAAGTAGTTCTAAAATGTCTGCGTCTGGGCGGTCAAAATCCGGATTTCGCAAAAAAGCCTGCCTTACTGCTTCATTCCCAGAAATATTGTCAATAATGGTGTACAGGCTTTCTACATCCATGGAAAACAGTAGCGCATCACTGGGAATTTCGATTTTGGTCACTTTATCAAGACCTGTTCAAACGAGCGCCGTCTATACATATCTGGGAATCATTCAGCTACGTTGCAGTTAATGAGCGAAATACAATTCGTACATAATATGTTTACGTACCGCTCTGTAGTAGTAGACGAAGTTGTCTATGTAGAGAAGAAGAGACCACCACGTCCCCAGACACGATTCCGCCAAATCGCTTTCTGGTGCCAGTGGCCCGACAGCGACATAACGGTAGAAGCCGACGGTCAGCATGATGACGACGGCGTAGGCTGGCGTCAATCTGAGCAGGAAGCTTAATCAGATGTAACATGATTTAATGGCAGTAGCCGACAGTCAACATGATGACGACGGCGTAGGCTGGCGTCAATCTGGGCAGGAAGCTTAATCAGATGTACCATGATTTAATGGCAGTAGCCGACAGTCAACATGATCATGACAGAGTAGGCTGGCGTCAATCTGGGCAGGAAGCTTAATCAGATGTACCATGATTTAATGGCAGTAGCCGACAGTCAACATGATCATGACAGAGTAGGCTGGCGTCAATCTGGGCAGGAAGCTTAATCAGATGTACCATGATTTAACGGCAGTAGCCTACAGTCAACATGATCATGACAGTGTTGGCTAGAGTCAATATCAGCAGGAAGCTAAATCAGATGTAACATGATTTAACGGAAGTAGCCGACACTCAACAAGATCACGATGGCGTAGAAGAAGCAGCCCTTTAGCCAGGATTGTGAAATTTTCCAGTTTACCCATTTTCATTTTTTATATACCCGTTGTGCTCATGAAAACCTGTTTCACATGCATTGGCTATTTGCGTATGAACGTGTGCATTGGTTATTTGCGTACGAACGTGGCGAATAATCGTTGAACATCAAAGGGCATTGCGGTCAACTTAGCCTACCTAGGCCGTATTGCCAATAACAGCTGTTGTGAAACTGGAAATTTTGCTTACCACTTGAACATGCTCCGGGGTTGTAACTTCCGAACATGAACAGTTTTAATATTTCACAACCCCTTGGTAAATGGATCCTCGGTCCATTTACCAAGGGGTGTCCATTTACAATATATCTCCGGCGGTAGCCTCGTTTAAGACATGCCTATGCAACAATAACATTCTAAAGGTAAGTATCCAGGACTGCTCAAAGCGCTTTTCATTTCCTGGCAGATTCAGTTGAACACCATCTCGACTTCTCTGTGAAGCATTCAGCCACGCTGCAATTAATGCACATATACTATTCGTACACATATTCACCACTGCCAATAGCCAGGAGACGTACAGATAACCGCGAGAGGTCAGCACTACGCTCTTACATGACAGGTCATTAATCATAATGTTTTTTACAAGTAGGAATCTCTAGGAATGACTGATCCTAAACCCTTTGATGTCCTTTGATGTTTTATTCCGGATGGATACTGTACGTCTCCTGCTAACTACTCAGGTATTCATTCATACAGCTACGTGAACCGGAGCAACGTAGAGTGAATGAACTTGCCCAAGGTTCAACATGGCAGCACAAGTTCTCTCGGTCGAGAGTCCGAAGCTCTAGCCACTGCACTGCATTGCACTGAACAGCTGTGCTCCATTCTGAGAGATTTCGTTGTTTTGATATGATCGTAGCATACAGGCTGGCGTTCACATACCTCAAATATCGATGGACGTAGCATACAGGCTGGCGTTCACATACCTCAAATATCGATGGTCGTAGCATACAGGCTGGCGTTCACATACCTCAAGTATCGATGGACGTAGTATCGCACCATCTGAGACACTTGTGGTATTCCTCCTTGGCGGGACAGGTGCTTCGTGAACGATATAGTCACCATGGCGGCACTGACAACAATGCATAATAACATTGTAAACAACCAAATTATATAATATATAGAAACCAATAAAATATTGGGAAATAAACATAGAGACACTTTGTGAAGCAACATATTCATATCTAGCATCTTAGTATATAAAATTACCATATTAAACGCAATTTGGGTGGTAGTACACCGTTTACATATTTGTACTACCGGGTAGTATTACCAAATGTGTATAAATACATTTTAGTAAACGATGAACGGATATCGTGACTCTAACTACTTCTATTGATCAGTACACATTCTGTATCAGCAATATTAGTATGCTAATCGAGTTTCAAAATCGACAGGGGATATTAAACAAAATTCACTAGTTTTTTTATGAATCTGCCTAGATTAACAATATTTTCCATGTACTGTAAATTAGAACATTCTTTTTGTGCTTTGTCAAGAGTTTTTTTTCCATATGGAACTCATATCCGTTTTAAAACTTCGCAAATGAAAAGCAAATTGAAAAATGGGACTAATACGTCTATATGTGACCCCGGCTGACCAAATAAGTGATAAGTCGGAAAAATTGTAACATTGTTTTCTGACATCCTTGTAAAGGTTTGGTAGGGTGCTTTACACGGTTTCAAAAATTATGACTACTACAAAAATTGGCAAAGTTATGGAGCATTGAACATGGTAGGATCAAAAAGTGAAAATAAAGAAAACGGCTGTTGAAGTTTTACATTATACAGCTGGGAAATATTACATGCACAACATTAACATGTGGCACACAATATGTAATATGTATGTTATGTTGCAATGATACACTGGAAGTACAAATGTGCTGCTACAAAGACGTATCAAGTTATGCCAGATTATGTCTTTCTGTGTAAAACTAAGAGGACAGATTATTTGAGAGCAAAAGGTAGACTCACTGTTTGACACAGTTTAAAACCTACAGGCAACTGTCCAGTTTAACAGGGGTCTAGTGGCTTAATGCTGTATGTTGACACAAGCTACTGCCAGTGACCAATTACAGATTAGTCACAGTTTCCATCAAATAATAGCAGGCAGAGAATCTTAGCTCCACAGCTGGGTGTAATACACAACCAGAGCCACCACTGATTCATGGTCAAGTAGATTAGCTCAATGCACCAACTAAGACAATACACAACACTGTGAGTGACAGTGTCCAGAGTGAGGCCTAAGCAGTGTCCTCATTGCTGAATAGATCAATTAAACCTGCCAAGTGGGTGACATTCTGCACAAGTGTTCATTAATCCTTAGTGATTGTTCAACACCAGACTGACCACATACCTAAACAAAGCGAATGTAGTAGGTGAAGAACAGGCAGTGTTCAGATAGGGGTATTGGTTGAATTGTATTTGTCTCGACGCAAAAGGCTTTATTGTGCCTTCATCGATTAAAAGAAAGCATTTGATTTAGTAGACCGGTCCTCACTGTGGTCTAAGATAATTTCATGCGGTATTAATGGTAATTTGTTGAAAGTTGTATACAACATGTACAGAAATGCTAAATCATGTATAAATCAGGGCTAGGCTGTGTCAGCCTTCTTCTCATGTGATGTAGAGGTATGGCAAGGAAAAAACTTGTGTCCTTTGTTATTTGCTATTTACCTGAATCATTTTGAACACTGTTAGTCACAATTATAACGGACTTGGCATGGCAGCTGGTTAAATTTACAACAACTAAGTGATGATGATGTATACAATGTATGTTCTACTATATGCTGATGACACTAAAATGATTCAATCAAATACAGATTTCTTGCTTGTGTATAGCGGAACTATGTCAACTCTTCTAATGGTTGACATTTAGTTGTTTCAGGTGTCAACTATATTGTGAATCTGTAATTATTAGTCTATATTGAAACAATTGATTTACACAGTACCATGTCTACACAAGGCATGACAAGTGTAAACAGAACAGTAGAATGCATTTGATATCAATAAAGTGTAGGATATTTCACTCTATAGTTGTCCAGAATATAAATTTTCTATGTTTGTCACCTACAGGTTTCTACAGACAATACACCTTTAACCAACAGACACCACAGTCACACCATTTATAATAATTAAATGAACATCAAAATAAACACAACTTGCAATCATAGAAAATATATAGTTTTGAAGATAAAAAGTGTTCCGTCTAACAGGGGTCAAGTGTGTCTACTCTGCCTGGGCGCTGTGACCAATCAAAGATTAGTCAAGGTCTCAATGGAACAGTAGCACTAGGCTGGAGAGTTTAGTCATGCTATTGACTTTGTGGCACATTAAACAAAATCTACTGTTGAGGGTGGTCTCAAGGGCCCTTCTCAAAACCACATCACTAGATAATGTAAATTTTTCACTTTGGGGGCCCCTTACGTGCCCTTAGAAAGATTCAATCAAATACAGATTTCTTGTATATAGTGGCAGCACATAAGCTACATCTATGCAAAATTAGAAAAAAAGTTGCTGAACACATTACAAAAATAGGCAAAATGTTACATTTTTACAAGTTTTGGGGTCCTTGGAGGCCCTAGGGAGCCCTTAAAATTATTCAATCAAATACAGATTTATCGTGCATAGTGGCAGTGCCCTAAGATATGTCTATGCAAAATTAGAGAAAAAATTGTTGAACGGTTTCTGAGATACGGCAGCTAACGGCGGACGGCGGACGGCGGACGCAGAGTGATGGCAATAGTCCCTTGGACCTTCGGCCAAAGGACTAAAAATACATATGAGGTGGCATGTATGGATGCTATATGTTAGCATATATATATATATATATATAAATAACGTTTTCACACGCACGCACGCACGCACGAATACACACACACTCACACACACACACACACACACACACACACACACACACACACACACACACACACACACACACACACACACACACACACACACACACACACACACACACACACACACACACACACACACACACACACACACACTCGCATACAAACACAGACTCACACACACACTCACACACACACACACACACACACACACACACACACACACACACACACACACACACACACACACACACACACACACACACACACACGTGTGTGTGTGTGAGTGTTTTTTTTTTACGTGAGTGTGTGTGTATGTGTGTATATGTGTATGTGTATATTTGTGTGTATGTGTGTGTGTGTGTGTGTGTGTGTGTGTGTGTGTGTGTGTGTGTGTGTGTGTGTGTGTGTGTGTGTGTGTGTGAGTGTGTGTGTATTCGTGTATATATAATTTACCTGAGAATGAAGAATCCGTCGACTCCCAGACTGTACGCGTTAAGAATAAGAACTTGATCTTGAACGTGCTCCGTTAATTTGTATTGTCCTAGCTTGTTCTCTGGCGTATCATCATACAGCATCAAAATAACACCAGACGATTGAACAAATGCAAAGAGAAGTTCTTATACAACGCATTATCCAGTCCTCGGGATACTCAAAGCGCTTTTACATCTTACTCTCTGGCAGACCTGGGTCCAGTTTCACGAAGCGGCTAAGAACGTCCTTAACGCTAAGATGATTGTCTTAGTAAATGATGCGTTAAAAAAAATATATAATTATGTAAATATAACAGTTAAGCAAAACACGTGACGCTAAGTAACAGCGTAATTTTAAATTCGCTTCATGAAACCGGCGCCTGGTCCACCACTGTCTATGAGTCAACTGGAGCAACGTAGAGCAAACATACTTCCCCAAGGTTCGACACCGCAGCACAGGACAACACAGTTCCACGATGCGTACTTAAAGTAACGCAATTACTTAGCGTCACGTGTTTTGCTTTAATTCCTATTTTTGCAGCAGCAGCAGCAGCAGTATCATCAATAGCAGCACCATCACCATCATCATCACAAGCAGAAGTAGTAACAGCAACAGCAACAATAAGAACAACAATTGTTTCAAATTAATCGCTTTCGTCCTTACCTGCTGCCGAGTTATAATTCGCCACGGGCAAATTTATGCCAAGGTCGAACGTGTGTCCAAGCACGATCCAGCCGGCAAGGATGACACGCAGGCCATTCAGACACGTGTAGCTCCCTGGTGCGTGACGCGCGTTGATGATCCGTGGCACATTCCGGTAGAGGGAGAAGGCGAGCAGTGCCCGCCAGACGGCGCTCGTCGCTAGCAAATGAAGAGACAACCCATCTTATCACCCGTCCCACAGGAAGATCATCCAACTACCAGGAAACAAATTACGTACAAAACGGGCCCTTTAAACAATATTTATTAATAATGTTAAATATGCTGTAAAGCAATTATATTTACGGGATCATCGTCTTCACTTATTTAATTACGTCTGTGTGAAAAAAGGCGCTTTTCTGATTTAAAAAAAATGTCCATGGGACGTTCAGAACTCCATCCGATTTTGAAATCCCTCGAAATTCACCCCAATTAACAGCAAAACTAGCGGCTAAGTTCGATAAAATATCCCTATCTTAATGCTATGTTGATGGGGCGGGTAGAATGGGGGGTGTGCAACCCCGCGCTCCCCCATATTGCCCTAGATTCTCCATGTATTGTTAAATACAATTTTCATTTGGCTAAGTTTTAAAGAAAATCTTGGTGTATATAAAAATGTTGTGACAGTGAACGTTTACTACATGTGTCGTTAGGGAAGACTCTTCAAAGAGATGAGATGCCGATATTCAGCTGGTAGAGCTGATCCAGGTTTTCGCGTTCGCGACTTTCAAACAGCAATATCGTAAACACTAATCAAAATGGACCAGCATGCCCGCCCAAAAAAACACAGCTCAGAACAGGCAGAATTAACATTGATATATGCTAGAAGCAGGCTGTTAGCCAAAGACCCGTCCACCCGTCCATATGGACGGCCTAAACTGAGTCTGGACAGCCCAGAATCAGCCATGGACGGCAATGGGCCGTCCACAAAGAATCCTCGCGTTTATTTTAATGTACGACGAATTATTACTGAAATCTCGCTAACTTTTATATGAAATTTCCAAGTTGCCTCGCAACGTTTTAATCTGACAAAAAAACTGGAATAGGGGACGCAAGTGAATCTCGTTTCAGTTCCGTTTTGATGCGAGAGTTAACGAGATCACATACATCCGGAACCCTCATCATTGTCAGGTATTGCCGCTCAATCGACCAGACGCGTGGCGTTGTCATTAGAATTTTGGGTAAACTATAACCACGGGAATTTAAAATGTCAAGGAATATCACAAGCTTCGAAGGACTGCAGCCGGGTGCTAAGTTTCTCATACGATGACGAGTGCAAGCGGCGATGAAAGGCAACAAGTTACAAGTTGATGTTACAAGTTGATAGTGTGACGCCTGTAATAGTATTCGGTCACGACCGGCCTCCGCTCACTCTGTTGTCATGTAGGACTGGTCGGTGAACAGGGAGGATTTGTTTTACATACTTCTCATCGTGCAATCAATATTGTTTGTTTTTATGTTCAACCCAAGTGTAGTTTTTGCACTCAATATGTTTACTATTGCACACATTCAACTGTGCCTTCCATCACTGTAGACTTTATAATGGAAAACATTTCACATGTCATGACTGGCAATGACTTGAGGGAGCATAAGTCAGCGGGAACTGTGATAATGTCTATCGATCGATTTTTTATTAAACAAATTTAACGGAATTCGGATTTTGAAACGGACTTGACCTTTAGGAACGGAAATTCCGCGATCGTGTCAAATGTATTGAATTCCGCGAAATAAACATTTTGATTTTGACACAGGATTTGCGTTTTCCAACCCAAATTCCGGAAACGCTGAAAAGAGTAGAATTATCAACACCGTAAATTATACTGACTTTATTGGCGATATTTTGAAATAAACATGATTACTCTGCAACACTATTCGTTTATTTTTGTGGATTTATGACGCAGGATTTTTAAAACGCACAAGGCAAATCGTTGCGAAGTGTCATGGCGCCCCTGCTACCTCGTGTCAACCGAATTAAACAGGGACGCGGGCGAGAGGCGCCAACATAAACCGTCTCATGGTCGTTGTCTGGTTGTCCGCTAAGCGCATTGAAGTGTAATGTTATTAATTAAATATACTTGTCACATCATTAGAACACGCATAAGTCACAAGTGTACAGATTTCGGTTTCGAAAACAAAACTCGAAGGTATAACAACAGTCTGGGTTACGCTGGCTCAAAGTTATATAGTCTGGGTTTCGTAGTTCTAACCAATTCCGTTGGATGGCGTTATATTTGTCCATGTTTTACAGTTTTGTTGTTTATATTGTTTTTTTGTAAATTATATATTTTAGTTGATAAGATAGTTGTTGTAAACGTGTTGATGAATACAATTTTGGCTGAACAGATAGTATAATTAATGCTTATGTTAAGATTGACAAATATACCCACTGAGCAGACATAAACAAAAGTTGACAGCAACAAATTGGTTACTATTTGAACATTATTTGTGCCAAACATCACTAAAGAATGCCCCCAGAAGCAACCCGAGAGTCCTCCATTTAAAAACACATTTCCGGACCCCCACTCAAGGAAATGGGCGACCCCCCTACCCTCCCTCACCTGCGCAAACATGTTTAGTGGACTCCCTAGTTTCAGATCCTGGCTACCACTCTGGCCAGAAGTACAGACAAACAGAAACTCATAACGTGTAAGTAAAATAATATACTAATATAATACATTACACTTTTCACATACAGGTGTGTAAACTGTACCAATACCAAGCCGAAAAAATAGGGGCCCGGTTGGGGCCCCGTTTTGGTTAGGACGCCCAGTTTTCACGATGTTCCTCTGCTTGTGTATGTTACGTTTTTCCTCCCGGGCAACAGACTTTCAGTGTTTTAACTATGACCGCTAGGAAGAAACTAAACGCTTTTTGAAATTTCCATAGGTAAAGGATTATTACCAGTTTACTGATCGTACCGGATATCAAACGGACATTACTAGATTGTTCGCAGAGTTATGAGTGCTTTCTGAGATTGTTCCGAGCTATGTAAACTATTCATAGTTTGGTTGGGGATGTTAACCGTAATTTGCAAGTTATGTAAACACACTTCTCATTGGCTGATTACATATCATGACTATCAAATGCATCATTATTCAGCGTACGATACGTGATAAGCCCAGCTACAAGTGAAAATAAACCCCGTAGAGAAGAAATTTGCAACAGTCATGGAACCAGCGCTAAGCAAGCGAAAACAGCTCAAATTTACGCCATGTTTGTTGAACATTAGCTACAAACAATTAGGAAAATTCTGCTTCTGTTTGGAAAACATTTAATAATACTAGTAATACAGTCAAAACCACACATGACCTTACTTATTAGAGCTAGGCGATAAAAAGCAAAAAATGCACAACAATGTGCCGCATTACAAAGCGGACACGACTTAAGGTCTTGCTCGATTGTTTGGTCTACTCCGCCACCGAGTTTATTCGCTGGGTCGGTGAAGTACCGTTTTAGAGAAACATTGTCAACAAGTAATAATATATCGACTGGACTCACTTTCTGTCTTTGGTGGCGCTGCATCTAAACATTCTATCGTCACCAACTGCAGGGAACGATGTACGATGACGTCACTGTCCGTTCTCTGATGACCAATGACTTCCCCGTCGACCTGTGATGTATTACGTTTATTACCATCGTGTCTGCCGATAGATGGCTCTCTCGTATGTGTGCCACCATTGGCGACATATGGCGTTAGTGGTTGTTTCTTTCGTGACTTACAGTAATCAATCGACGTCGCGCACAGAATGAGAGTCCCGAAGAAGATCAGAACGACCCTGTCAATGAAAAATTGTCCAATCTTGTTCATCACTAATCAGGATAATTATGTCGTGGGTGTATTACTACAACAATGGATAACAAATGTGACTAGTCGAATTGATTCGGACAGAAAATCACTCATGTTTAATTAGAAACAAATCATAAAACATCCGCAGTTGTGAAACCTGAATGGTTGCCTATGCACGAACAAATATAAACAGTTCTAAAGAGGCACATAGGAAACCTTCGTTCTTCATTTAAAACATAAGCGAGCACTCTGGTGAAAACTGACTATTTCACTATGCCCTTGCTCTCAAGCATTGTAGACTAACCAATGAAATGAGCTTCCGGCGAACTCACTAGACGGCAGAATCAGCATCTCACTCCTCCGCAGCTTTTATCAAGTTTTATGTTTTCTACAGAACACGTTTTTTGGGGGAGAATTCGTCGAGTTTTAACTAGTTAAGCTGGCAAACAACATGGCACCTCGTCGTGACTACGGTTCCTAGAGGCTGAAGGAAAGATTGGGAGCAGGAAGGTCAAAGAAAATGGTGGCAAGGCTGAGCTGCGGAAACGGTACGATAATAGGGGATGCATAGAATACACTGTTCAAATGTCAAGCGCCATACTAACGTTGCAGTCACCGCCCGTCCGTCTCTCCAGAAGTGCGTCTCAGTTGAACAATCTACTTGAAAAATCGGCAGCGAATCATTCCCGGCTGCAAACGTATTAACATCATCATGTCATAATCATGAATATGCCACCAATGTTACATCACAGGCGTCGGAATCTGAAGGGCTTGGGGTGGCTCAGTTTCCCAATGATTTAGGTGGGGCTGGATATATGATTAGCTACCAATATTTAGAGAAGGTGGGTGGATTTTTGGGTTGAATTCGAGTTTCTTGGTCAGCCTCAAAGGATGGTGCAAATTGATATTTGTGGAGGGCCTCGAGGTGGTTTTCTTGGCGAGCCTCAAGGGGGGGTGTGTGTGTGTGTGCAAAGTTAGGTTTTAAGAGAGCACCAATGTAGGTGTTTAGGCGAACTTTAAGGAGTGTGCCAATCGAGCTTTAAGGAAAGCTTCAAGGTGGGGATATTTTGGTGCGCACCAACGGGTAGAAACTGACACTTTTAGAGAGCCTCAGCACCGTGATATTCACCAAGTTCCGACGCTACTGTATACGAATCTATTTTGACCCCCAAATTATAACACACCAACGTTATTGACGACATGTTATTCTAAGTTGTCTTGCTTCCTGGTAATACGTGTGATAGTACATCTTGTTTTGCAATTTGAATAGTAATAAGCCCCGTACCTTCTAATAGAGTATACGTGATCCGTAACAGCGAACCGGATATTAAGTCGTACATTTTCATTCTATGTTCGAACCCAAAATAACTGTATACGTAGAATAAAAAAATACACAAAACTCCATTTCACGATTTTGTAAATTACTATTATTATTACCACACGGTGCGTTGCGAATAATTGCTCAATTTTTACGTCAAGTTTGTTGAACGTCAAAACTACATCTGACCTCATTTGTTAGTGCTGGGTGATAGAATGCAAAGAATGCACACATTTGTGCCGCATTACAAACCGGACACGACCTAAGGTGTTGCATGATTGTTTGACCTACTCCGCCACCGGGTCGGTTTACTAGCAGTGTACAGTTCTAAAGTAAGACTCATACTTGAGATCAAGGTCTGGACGTCTCCTTGGTCACATGTGCTCGGGACGCAGACACCGACAGAGAAGTCGGATTTCTACAACAATCATGCAATACAAGTACATTCGAACCTCGCTTCATTATCACCTCTGTAATACAGCCACCTCGCAATTAAGGTCACCGCAGGATAGTCACGAACTATTTCTCTGACAGTAAGTATAGGAAATTAGTCTCGCTAATACGGTCACCTTGCAATTCAATTCATTTTTGTCCAACCCCGAGGGTAACCTTAATAGAATGGTTCTGCTGTATACAGATTACAAAAGTAGTGTACGGTTGCTGTAACGTTTTGTCGTTGTCATCACAGAATAACATCATGAGGGTAACCTTAATAGAATGGTTCTGCTGTATACAGATTACAAAAGTAGTGTACGGTTGTTGTAACGTTTTGTCGTTGTCATCACAGAATAACATCATGAGGGTGACCTTAATAGAATGGTTCTGCTGTATACAGATTACAAAAGTAGTGTACGGTTGCTGTAACGTTTTGTCGTTGTCATCACAGAATAACATCATGAGGGTGACCTTAATAGAATGGTTCTGCTGTATACAGATTACAAAAGTAGTGTACGGTTGCTGTAACGTTTTGTCGTTGTCATCACAGAATAACATCATGAGGGTGACCTTAATAGAATGGTTCTGCTGTATACAGATTACAAAAGTAGTGTACGGTTGTTGTAACGTTTTGTCGTTGTCACCACAGAAAAACAGAAAACACCTACATTTATTATAATATTATTATAATAACATGATTTGTTATGGCTAGTTATAAACAAAATACATGACGTTGAAAAAGTAGTCACAGCCGTAATAACTATGCTTAAATACAAATTGAGGGCATAGTTCAGTTTTGTTGTATAATAATTGTATCAAAAGCTAGGTAGGTATGTCATCAAGTGGACACATTGTATTGTTGTTTTCGGCGAGAATTGAGTGTGTGTGTGTGTGTGTGTGTGTGTGTGTGTGTGTGTGTGTGTGCGTGTGTGTGTGCATGTGTGTGTGTGTGTGTGTGTGTGTGTGTGTGTGTGTGGGCTCGCGTGCGTGCGCGCGCGCATGTGTGAATAGAAATTGTCACTCTACGAACAACCTGCGGTTGTAACACGACTACAACATTTTAGTCCTATTATTTCTTGGCAGTTTACTTACATCCGCTATGAAGTAAGCCCGGCAGTACCTTCCGTCAAAGTCGTGTTTGGCTGTACCGAGGCCGGTAATATTTTTGCCGGTAGCTTTGACTGACATACATTGTTCGTAGTTCCCTATCCAGTGACGGTTCCCTTGAAGGACCCCGGCCGGGATTTGTCCGTCCGAGTCCAACACTGATAATCAACGAATAAGACATACTAAACGATGTATAGTAGACCCTCACCTCAATAATACAGCCACCTCGCGATTAACGTCACCCTGGGACAGTCCCAAATGATCTCTGTAAAGTAAAGCATAGGAAATTAGTTTCGCTAATACGGTCACCTCTCTATCCAGGTTACATTTACCCAGTCCCAAGGGTGATGTTAATGGTTAGGTTCAACTCTACTAGACATGTATGTATATTGCGATGTGCAAAGGGTACTGACGACAACAAATTAACTCTTCTTTCGCTCTTAAATATTTTGTTCGATTTGTTTTTTGAGTCATTTCACGAAATACCTAACCTATGTGTTATCCACTGCGTCACGTTTGCTCATTTGTTCAAATCTGTCATTTAGTGTTAGTCTCAACAACGAACACACTGCTAAATCGTTGTGAGCTGAACCTAGCATTTCATTCATTTCATAAAATGCTGCACAGTAGCCAACACCAACCGTTTCCCACAGCCCTGGACAAGCACATAAAAAAACATGAATAATACGTTTGTTTTGACCCCCAAATTATAACAAATATTGACACAATAAACATATAAGGTATACACATTTATACCTATAAAATGGATATATATATATATATATATATACATATTATAATGAGTCTATACCCCATTTTTGGTAATTAATTAACAGAACAACACTGTTATTTTAAGACAAACAGGGGGCAGTGGGTCCCCTTAAGAAACATTTTCGCTGTCACGGGAGCCACTGCAGTTACGACATATTTATATATATATATATATATATATATATGATGGCCTTTTAAATTACGTGCCTATCTAAATTATATAATCGTATGAATTATATATGCCAGTAAATGTTCCTTATAACGAGTGATATAATCAAAACTGTGTATGTACTTCACTATTACTACTAAAGTTTGCGTCCATTTTTAAAACGTAAAAAGAGCAGTTCTTATATAGCGCAGTATCCAGTCCTCAGGACGGCTCAAAGCGCTTTACACTTTACTTCCTGGTAGACCTGTTCAACCGAACACCATCTCGACTTCTCTGGGAAGTATTCAGCCTTACTGCAATTAATGCGCGAACACTATTCATACACAAATATCCACTACTGTCTATAGCCAGGTACTCATTCATATAGCTGAGTGAACTGAAGTAATGCAGAATGAACGAACTTGCCCAAGGTTCGACACCGCCGCACAGGATTCGAACCCGGGTTCTCTCAGTCGAGAGTTCGAAGTTCTTATCGCAGCGCTACGGTGCTCCACAATTAACACACTAACCGCATCGGCGCGACTGGGAGCAACATTTGTTACGATTTTCAAACCGATTAAATATAGAAGAGACTCGAGTAGCGTTGTGTCGCACACCATCACCGACTGAAGGATTAGTTTTACGTCGCATGCCCAGCGTTACATAGTCAACTATTTGGTTATAACTTTTCATAATTCACATCAGGAATTGTTCTTGTTTGGTACAGAGCACTGTTGACTTTTTCACTGGCGGCCATTTTAACGTTTTGTCAGATTATAAGACAACTGTACAATTCAGAAGTCTTAAATTTCTACACAGCCACTGTTATCACGTCTATGCAGTTGAAATTTCGTCAAAATCACATATCTCCAGCTCTTTTGAAACGCATTCATGCACGGTACCTATCATTATTTATCAAAATAGCCATGTTTTTCTGCACCCACGTGTAATATGTGAAAAAATGGCAACAAATCACCACTCCGCCAACTACACTCTTACAAATATGTGTCATTTCACTGTCAATACATGCCAGCACTCACCGTGTTGCCATGTCTGATCAACTGTATTCTTTTCCCATAAAAACGTTCTTTAATATTTCAAATGTCACCATTTTCTATATACTATATTATTGAAACGCAACAGAAGGTTACCAATGCTCGGACCCCTTGAGTGTGCTACTATACTCACTCAAGACCGACCACGTTTCTCCCGCCAGACTGGCCATTAGGTATTTGACGACATCCTTGTGACATTGTGATGACACCGTAAGGTTGGTGATAGGACTGTGACCGCGCAGTGCGGGTGGGAAGTCTCTCAGGCCATGTACCATAACCAGAGGATTCTTGTTGACAAACATCGACGCGATGGACACAGTGGGGCCGCCATCACACAGGCCAAGTAGGGCGAGGACTGCAACGGTAGAAGACAAACATACAGCGACAGACACGGGGAGAAGAGAAGTAGAAGAAGACGACGAATATGAATAAGAAACAGCAGCAGCAGCAGCAACAACAGCAGCAGCAGTAGCAGTAGCAGTAGCAGTAGCAGTAGCAGTAGCAGTAGCAGTAGCAGTAGCAGCAGCAGCAGCAGCAGCAACATCAGTAGCAGTAGTAGCAGTAGCAGCAACAGCAGTAGCAGTAGTATCAGTAGCAGCAACAGCAGTAGCAGCAACAGCAACAGCAACAGCAGTAGCAGCAGTAGCAGCAATAGCAGTAGCAGTAGCAGAAGTAGCAGAAGTAGCAGTAGCAGCAGCAACAGCAGTAGTAGCAGCAGCAGCAGCAGCAGCAGCAACAGCAGTAGCAGCAGTAGCAGCAGTAGTAGCAGTAGTAGCATTAGTAGCAGTAGTAGCAGTAGTAGCAGTAGTAGCAGTAGTAGCAGTAGTAGCAGTAGTAGCAGTAGTAGCAGTAGTAGCAGTAGTAGCAGTATCAGCAGTAGCAGCAACAGCAGTAGCAGTAGTAGCCGTAGTAGCAGCAGCAGTAGTAGCAGTAGTAGTAGCAGTAGTAGCAGTAGTAGCAGTAGTAGCAGTAGTAGCAGCAACAGCAGTAGTAGCAGTGGTAGCAGCAGCAGCAGCAGTAGTAGCAGTAGTAGCAGCAGCAGCAGTAGTAGCAGTAGTAGCAGTAGTAGCAGCAGCAGCAGTAGTAGCAGTAGTAGCAGCAGCAGCAGTAGTAGCAGTAGTAGCAGCAGCAGCAGTAGTAGCAGCAGCAGTAGCAGTAGTAGCAGCAGCAGCAGTAGTAGCAGTAGTAGCAGCAGCAGCAGTAGTAGCAGTAGTAGCAGCAGCAGCAGTAGCAGTAGCAGCAGCAGCAGCAGTAGCAGCAGCAGCAGCAGCAGCAGTAGTAGCAGCAGTAGCAGTAGTAGCAGTAGTAGCAGTAGTAGCAGCAGCAGCAGTAGTAGCAGTAGTAGCAGCAGCAGCAGTAGTAGCAGTAGTAGCAGTAGTAGCAGCAGCAGCAGTAGTAGCAGTAGTAGCAGCAGCAGCAGCAGTAGTAGCAGCAGCAGCAGTAGTAGCAGTAGCAGTAGTAGTAGCAGCAGCAGCAGCAGTAGTAGCAGCAGCAGCAGCAGTAGTAGCAGTAGTAGCAACAGTAGCAGTAGTAGCAGTAGTAGAAGAAGAAAACTAAATAGAAAAAGACGAAGAAGAAGAAATAGAAGAAGTCGAAGAAGAATAATAGAAGAGGACGAAGAAGAATTAGAAGGGAGAAGACTACAACACGTACGTGTTTATTAATGTAACGATTAACGACACCATAACATGTCATACAGGGTGTTAGTAAAAGTATAATGGTAATGATGGTGATAATAATAACAATGTCACGGGAACGAAACTATGTATGACCTAACGCAGGCGGCTAAGAATAGGGTATTCTCTCTACGCATAATTAGAACACTTGTTCCCAGTGGAAGAACGGCCTACTGTTGAGCACCGGTAGAGAGAGCGAGATAGCGTAATAATTAGAACATCCACCTGCCATGACAGTCCTCTCAGTTCAAAACCCGAATCGGGCAGTTATGGTATATTAGGTACAGAAACTTCTGGCTCTCTGTGTATCCCTTGTGACTCGGATATCACGCTATAATATCGATCCCGTCTCAAATTGCGACGTAACTGAACTACCGAGGATGACATGCAAGCGCCTAGGCAATGGTCATCCTGCCAGCAAACTGAGCAGAATTGGTTCAGTACTGGCAATGTACTGACAGGAACCGGTTGTACCGTTAACTGTACAGCCGGTATCGAGCCAGTATAATGCACATACCACAATAAAAAAATCTTACAGGTCCACTACTGTCCAATATATAGCATGCAGCGCAACCTCTGTGCACGACAGTACCGCTTCTATTTATTGGGCCAACACGCCGTTCGTTATTGGATCAGTACATGCCCATTACACTCATGTTGACTGGGCGCAGTTCCAGCACAGAAAGTTCGGTTTGGCGGTAATGTTCTGAAAAAAGGCTGAACATTTGAATGAGACCTCATAAGACCGTAACACTGTAACGACGATGATACACAATGTTAACGGTCTTACAATGCCAACGGTCTTACAGTCCGAAGCACCACATCAGGGGACAGTTTCACAAAAATAATGAACTCATAAGAAAATTCGTCATTAAACAGAATTCAGTGTTAAATTGATGGAGTTTTTCCAAAATGCAAAACGCCACCGATGACACTATTATCTTGACACACCGGCGGAAGTGTCTTATTTGCGCGTCCTGCTTTCAACATACAAAATCACTGTTAGCAAAATCAGGCTTATGAGCTCATGTGAGTGTTTTCGAAACTGTCTCCAGGACGTATATAGCTGAGATAGCCGAGAGTGGATTGGGTGAAGGTGAAAGAAACCTTAGCAAAAATATACAGTTTCCATAGAATATTCTATAAGATTTGTGCACATAGTTTTCTATAGGAAATATGCTATAGTATTTTTTTATGCATTCTATCGAATTTTCTATAGAATATTTCCTATAGAAAATATCCTACAGAATATTTCCTATAATAAATATCCTATAGACTAGTTTATGTAGGATATCCTACAGAATATACCCTGTCGAAAATATTATGTATGACATACCCATTAACACAGGTGCGCGTTGATCTTCATATATTTTTTTTTATATCATAATATTATATTCAAATACATTAATCATACATGCAATCTACAGTAATATCCAAGCAGATCGAATGACTAAATAAAACAAATACAAAATAAAGTATATTGAGCATACATGTACATAAATACAAGCAATGTTAATAATGACACAAATCATTTATCAAATCTTTATGTATACAATATAATACAATATGAACAATTAAGAATATATAATAAATCCAAGAAATTGACAAATTGAGCACACAAAACGTCAATAAATTAATCCTTGAATACTCGTATACAGTAATGAGCCATTATCTGAGATGGCACAGACTACCCGACACAATGACATTCACAACTGGGATAGAAAGAAAACTATTGTTGGAGATATTAAATATATTACTGCTACAATAAAAATTCATACTAATTATAATTTTGAAATTCTATCAACATATACATAAATTAACACCCATGTAGGAAACAAATGAAACATGGTAATACTTGTTTTATTTACATAGGCGTCGAAACCTGCGGGAGGGCTTAGCCCCAAATATTTGCGGACTGGGAGCTTAGCCCCCCAATATTTAGGAAGGGGTGTGCATTTTGTGGTGTATGGCGGCTGGAGACAGGATTACCCCGTATATTGGGGAAAGAGGGTGCGATTTTGGTGCAAATTTTGGTTTTCGGAATGCATTAATATGTTTTTTTTCGGCAATCCTCAAGGGGTGCAGATCGATATGTTTGGAGAACCACAAGGTGGGTTTTTTGGTGAGCCTAGGGAGGTAAATGAAGGTTGTTTTAACATTTGTTGAATGCCCTCTCCCCTGTTCCAATCCCACGACTTAATATACACTCTACTTAGGTATACTACCGTGGTGTTTTAAACAGGTACAACATGGTATTTTTTATACATGTACACCATAGTACAAATATCAAAAATCGCCAGTCTGTACGCGACATCTCATGTCATTGTTGTACACAACATCGTCAAATTATGTTAATAAACAATTATGTTGATAAACAACATATCTCAATATAAGATTTGCCATTATTTTTGGTATTGGCGGTTTTGTAAAATAATTCTGAAAAGTATCTTAAATATATGTTTGTATATACGTTTTCATTTTATCGTATTCGAACCCTTCAAGAATATTTGTATTTAAATATATTTCAATGTATTTGACCCATATCTGCTGGTATACTACCACGTTATTTTGAAACAGATACACCATGGTATTTTGATACAGGTACACCTTGGTACTCCATTTGATACTGACAAAGAGAGCAAGGAAAACATGTGTGGTAGAAAGAGAAAACCGAAATCGTTTAGCAGGATCGTGTCAAGAGGGTAAGGGTGAACAGTTGAGGGTGACTCTAAGCAAGATGGGTTTTTTCTCAGCACTTCTAGAATGTTAGATTAGAAACTGTTCTCATGGCTGTCAACAAGTGGGCAGTCAAAACGCGATTCTGAGCCAGACTATCTTCGCAGCCGGAAGAGAGTCGGTTAAGCAAGACTACTCATTTATTGACAGGCATGAGGGCTGCCACTTAATGAATATTCATGTGATTAAAAGGCACTAAACAACGAAACAAGTTTAATGTCGGTTTATTTTGTGCGTGACATGTTTCAATATAAGTTTAATGTTGAATAGTTGTTGTAGTATAATATTATCTGATAAAAGTGTATCCTTGTTTAATTTGTTATTTCATAGTTGGCCGGAGAGCCAATCATCGTCTCTACCCCAATCTGGGGTAAAGACTCCCACCGGTATTGTTTTTGCCATTCACTTATGAAAAACTAACAGGCGCCTTTAAGCCACGCCCCATTTGCTGGTCGTTGGTCCGTCTAAATATAAACATGGATCCGCGCGTACGTACGTTTATTTTTCGTTGTGCGACCATTCGCGAATTCGAATGTTGAATATTTAGCATTGTCGGATATCGAATTATGCATTGGAGTGAAGTGTTTAGAGTAAGTTGTCTAACATAGGCACCGCCTTTGTATCTTTAGCTTTACATTGTGTATATCTATGACTTATTATGTGCGTCGTGCATTGAGAATTTTAGTACGCGCTATGCTACAGCCTACACCCTTTTCAAAAACTTCTGACGTTTTAATACTGTTGTATCCTTTGCGGTGATAAATATGCCATGCTTAAGAAAACTGGCCCAACATGTTAACACATACTTTTATACATATGACCTGGTGATGTTCTATCTCTCCAATGTAAGCCTGAGGGAGTTGTTATTAGTTTGTGAAACTGTTGTGGTTATTAAATTAAATGTTATTATGACAGAAGCATGATACTGATAAGTAGAGGAAGGTAGAATTATGATGAATGTATACCCTCTTGGATCTAAGCTAAATGGAGAGGAACTTAACTAAGTTAGTAGTATCAAATACCTAGGTCATATTATATGTCCCACCTTTTAGTTTAATTACATAATATGCTTTCTTTTATTAATATAAGCTTGTTCACTGTTACCTATGTGTATGAATACGTGGACCAATATGTGAATCGCCATGTGTATTTTGATCTGAAGGAAATATGTGAATTGAAAAGTCTAAATAACTAATAACACTTGAGATTACATTTTGTCTGAAACATTCACATTTCCATTCCACATTAAATATTTACCTCTTTAATTGACAATTAGTACTGTGATTGTTTTCTTTTTCTGTGCACGGATTAACCACTACGTCCGTGACAATGTCGTGTACTCTAGTCGCCAGACTTCATTCTGATAATGTTACAAATAACTACCAGTACATTAATATAATGCATACTCGTCAACTTGGACAGACAGATAAAGCATAATAACTTGATGTATGAAAGTTAATAATTATTTGTGAACAATATAGCTAAACAATACGCATTCTGTGGTGCTACATCAATTAATTCACAATAAATCACCTAAATCGCCCTTAAATTACATTACAGGTCCATCTGCAAAACTTTATTAGTATTAATTAGTACAAAGTGTGTGTCCACGGAGTGTTTAACTAATGTTGATATGTCATCCAACTACAGTACTAGCATTGCTTATTAAAACGAAATCGAGGTTGTAGCGCTGCGGTGTGTGGCTGCTCCCGGTCTGTCTATAATCTCTATTTATCAACGTTTGGAATCCTGGATTATCTTAGTGCTGTGTATTGTAAGTCGTGAACATACAATACGTACACATGGAAGGTCTGTGACTGTATGTATATATTTAATCACACGTTTTAAAGTGACTTTTAAAACTGCCCTTTATTCTGGGGCGTGGCTGCTACTATCAACTTGTTTGAACTACACGTGTCTGCGCTGCCAAGCTGCGCTCACCGTACCAGAACATTGCCTGCTTGTGGTTGTGTCTGCTGAAGCATGTCGCTGTCCAGAACATTGTTGGTGAATCTACGGAAATGCGTGCAGCCGCCTAGTCAACCGTGGACGGAAACAATTGAGAGACTGCATTTGTGTCGGCGACCAACGAGGCGGGGCACAACAGCCGGGATAAGACGACGGTCCAGACCAATAACCAACGTGGCCAGCAGATGGTGCCGCATGGTCAATTCTGTTTATAAACAAACTGGTGTTAACAGTGCCAACTTGATCGCACTGACCTCGATGGGCTCGGGCAATGGGTCTTCCACTGCGCGAAGCTCCTCTCATCTTTGTGCGAAGTTCGCCCTGATTAACGCAAGATCCATTCGCAAACAGGCGCTACTAGTGCGCGACTACATGGACGAGCATGAACTGGACGTCGTCGCCTTAACGGAAACTTGGCTGGCAGAAGGCGAAACGATTGTCGAATCCGAACTGTGCGGTGAGGATTTTACGTTCGTTCACCAGCCGCGCAGTGGGGCCCGTCGTGGAGGTGGTGTAGGAGTACTATTTCGAAAGACATTGCAGCTAGTTTCACGTGCTGACATTGATACTCATGCTAGTGAGACTTGCTGCGTTATTCTGCGTAATATCCGTATTGGTTGCACCATTCGCGTGATCGTTGTCTACCGACCGCCAACGTCCAACTTCCGCTCCTTCCTAGATGACGTTGGGAAGGTTTTACTCATCGCCGCGGCCCACCCTGCAGAGACTGTCGTGTGTGGTGATTTCAACACACGATATGGTGATTCCACATGCGCCGAAGCAATGAACTTGGCTGATTTACTGGAGACTCATGGCTTTGTACAACATGTGCAAAGTGCAACACATGAGCGCGGCAACATCCTGGACCTGGTTATCACGTTGGGAACATATCACGTCATAGCCACAACAGTTGAGCCAAAAACTCTTCTCAGTGATCACCGTGTTATTGAATGCGGATTACGCCAACCTAAACCAGAGCGTATGACGCGACGCGTCCAATACCGCAAGTACTCAGCCATTGACGGCAGCCGTTTTACCGCAGATCTCGCGGCATCACATCTTAACGTTCCTGAACAAAATCCTGAAGTTATCCTCATTCGATACGATGGATGCATACGTAGCATCGTTAACGCTCATGCCCCAGTAATCTCGCGGACTATCACGGCTAGGCCGAAGACACCGTGGCATACAAGCGAGTTAACTGACGAGAAGCGGGCATTACGTCGTGCTGAGCGAAACTGGCGACAAACTGGACTGACTGTACATCGTCAAATATACACCGGTTTGCGCAACGCGTTCCGAAAATCACTTAGGACTGCACGATCGCATTACTACCGTACTGAGATGACAAGTGCCGGTGGCAACATCCGACGTGTCTACCAGATCGCAAACACTCTACTTGGTCGAGCTGGAGACCGACCGCTACCCGAGGACGCTACACAAGCTACTGTTGCAGCGAAATTCCAGAAGAGTTTCTCCAAGAAGATCGATTCGTTGCGCCGCAATATGACTCAATCGAAGACGTAGTGACGAATGTGGCTGCACGTTTAGTATGTTTCGAAGCTGCTTCACCGGCAGACGTGAAGAACATAATTTTAGCATCTGCTACCAAGTCATGCGAACTGGACCCGCTGCCAACGTCACTCCTTCAACAGAACATTAAAGTGCTGTGTCCAGTTATTACACGCATAATTAATGCGTCGCTCTCCACTGCTTTAGTCCCACAGTCGATGAAACACGCCATTGTAACGCCTGTACCGAAAAAACGAGGTGCTGATGTCAATGTGCTGTCTAACTTCCGCCCAATATCGAACATTTCGTTTGTGGCGAAGACAATGGAGCGCTTCGTCTCAAGACAACTGCAACGCTTCCTGAACGAGAATGGCATACTGGCCGTCTACCAGAGTGCCTACCGACCACGCCACAGTGCGGAGACAGCACTCTTACGCATTCACAGTGATGTGGCGCAAGCGATTGATGCTCGTCGTGGAGTACTTCTTGTGCTTCTCGATTTAACGGCAGCCTTCGACACAATAAATCACGATATCTTACTACGGAGACTATTTGGCTATGGCATATGCGGCGAAGCGCATGCGTGGTTGGCGTCATACCTATATGGTCGTACCTCAGCCGTGCGTGTCGGGAAAGAAGTGTCTGGGTGTACCGTGATGAGATCCGGAGTACCACAGGGGTCGGTTCTTGGGCCGGTGCTCTTCAACGCCTACATTGCGCCTCTAACGAATTTACTCAACCGACACGACGTACAACACCATCTGTACGCCGATGATACGCAGTTATACGTCGATTTTCCACCGTTTGAGCATACAAATTCTCTCATCAGAATGGAGGCTTGCATCAGTGAAGTTAAAACGTGGCTCTATGACAACGGACTGGTTCTCAACGAGAGCAAAACGGAAGCAATTGTTATACGTTCATCGAGCTTGCGCAGACCAATACTCATTGATCATGTCGACATATGCGGACAATATGTAGCGACATCGACCATCGTCCGTGACCTTGGTGTTGCAATCGATGCTGATTTATCGATGGCGACGCAGGTTGCAAATGTATGTCGAAGTGCTTACTACCATCTCTCGAGAATTGCTCGTGTACGAGGGGCAATGACGACCAGTGTCTGCAAATGTCTTGTCCATGCACTTGTGACATCCAGAATTGATTATGGAAATGCGATGCTGTTTGGTATACCTGACCGTCTGCTGCGCCGTCTAGAGAGAGTCCAACGGTCAACCGCTCGTGTTGTGATGCAACTTCGACGAGGTGACCGGCAATCTATCACTGCGGTCCTACAACAGCTACACTGGCTCCCAGTGAGAAAGCGCATCGAGTACAAGTTACTCATGGTTGTACACACGGCACTGTATGCAGGCACGCTAGTGTATCTCGCGTCACTGCTACATCGTTACGCACCACGCAGGACCCTACGCTCTGGCGGTGGTCTGCTTTTGAATGTTCCACGCGTAACCCTAGAACGTTATGGTCGCCGGGCATTTGCATGTGCTGGGCCGACATTGTGGAACTCTCTGCCTCTGGAACTACGCGCGATTGAGAACACTAGACAGTTTGGAAAATTATTGAAGACATTTCTGTTCTCAAACTAATATAACCAGACATCATTTAACCTTTGCTTTATTCATGCATATAGTTTTAATACATTTTTAGTCTTATTTATCTCAGAATCACATTTTAGTATCTAATCAAATTATTTAATGTAAATTAGGCTTTTATTTTATTTATTTTGTATTTATTTATATATATATTTTTATTATATATATATTTTTTCCAGCACTTTTGCTAATCGTTTATTTTATCATTGCATTTACCCGTAATTTTACTATACTTAGGCTTATATATATATGCATACACTATATACTATGATATTGTTTGCTAATTTAATTTATTTTCTTATTTATTCTCTTAAAAGTGTTTTTATGCTTCTTAGATGATTGGCAATTTGTAAACACCCGTGAACGGGGGTCATTAGACCCGGATTTGATGGTGTATAAATAAAGTTTATAATTATTATTATAAAAAATAATGTTTCAATAAGTACTATAGTTCGTAAGCAATCACGAACGCGCTGAGTGTGGCTTAAAAGCGCCTGTTAGTTTTTCATAAGTGAATCGCAAAGTTGCCTACTGGTAACATTGGCAGGAGATTAATAACCTAGGCCATAGTGAAAGGCCAATGGTGCCACTTCACCGCACTTGGATAATCGAGGCTTTGTTTGAACTTGGAACGTTGTGCGCCGAAATGACTCGCGGGTAATCATAGTATGAGATGCCGCGGATTCAAAACTTAGCTTGCCTAAATGTTTCGGTAAAATAATACAGTAGCATCGTTTTAGTTTAAATTAAAGAACAAATTAAAGTTGTCATAATTTAATCTATAGAACATTCTAAAGAATTGTATAGTTTTCTTCAGATTTCTAGAGAAAACTAGTCTCCATAAAATCTATAAAATTCTATAGAATATTCTATAAAATTCTAAGAAAAAATCAAAGTCGCCATAAAATGTATAACAAATTCTATAGAATTCTACAGTTTTCTATAGATTTCTACAGACAACTATAGATTCTCTAAAAAAAACTTATAGTATTCTATAGAATAGTCTACAGTTTTTTATAGAGTCCTACAAAAAACTATAGGTTCTCTAAAAACTAGAGAATTGTATAAAATATTCTATATAATTCTACAGAATATTCAATAGAATGCTGTAGGAAATAAAAATGTTCATAACTAATTTATAGTTTTCTATAGAATACATAGACAACTTTAGAATACTATAGAAAACTATAGAATACTATAAGGACTTTTTAGTTTTCTATAAAATGTTGTGCTAAAGTAACCTCAGTAATCGTCATAGTTTATCGTGTGTACGCCAAGTCGTTGCATATATATATATATATATATATATATATATATATATGTATATATATATATATGTGACATATGTAACACACATACCCACTTACCGATAACGTATTGTCAAACACACACACACACACACATTATAATTATTATTGTGCTACTCAAAGCGGCGTTCTTCATTACTTCGATCGTGATTCACGAAATCGGGCAAGCGCGTGAGGTCATTCTTGTTCAAGAGATTAATCAAACAAACTGACTATACAGGCCCACTATATACACCTTCTGGCTAGAAGGCCGTGGTCGGCCTATTGTGCAAGCACCCTGCATGCAGTCGCTCCTGCTCTGTCAGACCCATTAACAATACTAATAAACGAACCAGTCCAATGAAAGCCGTCCACAAATGCAACACCCACGTGCCACACACACGTGCCACACACACACGCACACACATATATACCGATTTACCTATGACTATGGCGTATCGCAGAAACTTCAAACAGGCACACATCGTCTCCTTTTTCTGTCGTACTCGGAAGATGCGTGCTTGATTATTCCATAATGTATTCAATTGGTCAAGAGCACGAGGTAATTCGTGTCCAAGAGATCTGCCAAACACCTATACAGATTTTCAACACATCAAATTGGCCTGAGCTCCGTGGTATTGTGCAAGCACGCTATGTCTAGCCACCGGGCCCCGTTGTCGCGACAGACAGTGCTTACAGTATCGATCCATGCCAGTGAACGTAAACGCCCCCGTCAACGTCATTCTACCCGACCTCAATACGGCAGTATTTACAAACCTATTTTCGGCTGCTGTAGATCGCGAACGGGTCCGCTTCGCTCCAGCGACTCTGCATCAAAGGAAGGCGTGTGAGCCGTGCAACAAATAACACGTCTGTTTTGCTATTGTGGAAGTTGATAAAGGTTACCATATCGCAGGTTACCTCAAACTCCAATTGGATCATCCTGCCCACGAATTACCAAACACAGTGGACTCTGAACACGGATTATAACAACGATACGTTTTTATAGTTCCATGTCTCAAATCAAAGTCACCATACAAATAGATCAGAACCAGTCGATGGCAGCACCTACCAGCCTGTGCTGCCACCTGGCGATTTAATACCAAGATAACATACATTAACAATATACACAATATACACCAACACATAACATACAATACATTTACGTCCTTCCAAATCCTTCCTCCGTTTTATTTTTAGGAGACGTATTTGGGGAAACTAAGCACACCCATAATTATTTTTAAATGATAGTGATAATTATATTCTCCTGGAAAATCACTAAACAGTCCTTCCACATCCTTCCTCCATTTTATGTTTAGGATGTTGTAATACTTCGGGGGAATTAGGATACCCAGTATTATACTAAAATGATAATGTTCTGGAAAATCACTAAACAATTCTAATAAAATAGCAAGTTTAACACAAACATTAGTTCTGCTTTGAGACAGCAATTACCGAAAAATTACAATTAGAAAATGTGCTACTAGGTATAGTGTCCAACATTATTTAACGAATCGTTTAATTTCATGTGTCTGCCAACACACTGGCTTTAATGTTCGTAAATGTCATAGTGTCTAGCAGTGATGACAATGTTCCGTCTGTTTTAAGTGTTTGCCAACACACTGGTTGTAGTATTCACAGAAGTTATACAGTACTAGCAGTGTTTTCAATGTTCTGCCTGTCCGCCAACACACTGGCTGTAGTATTCACATATGTTATACAGTACTATCAGTGTTGTCAATGTTCTGCCTGTCCGCCAACACACTGGCTGTAGTAATCACAGATGTAATACAGTAGTATCAGTGTTTTCAATGTTCTGCCTGTCCGCCAACACACTGGCTGTAGTAATCACATATGTTATACAGTACTAGCAGTGTTTTCAATGTTCTGCCTGTCCGCCAACACACTGGCTGTAGTATTCACATATGTTATACAGTACTATCAGTGTTGTCAATGTTCTGCCTGTCCGCCAACACACTGGCTGTAGTATTCACATATGCTATACAGTACTATCAGTGTTTTCAATGTTCTGCCTGTCCGCCAACACACTGACTGTAGTATTCACAGATGTTATACAGTACTATCAGTGTTGTCAATGTTCTGCCTGTCCGCCAACACACTGGCTGTAGTAATCACATATGTTATACTGTACTCTCAGTGTTTTCAATGTTCTGCCTGTCCGCCAACACACTGGCTGTAGTATTCACATAATTGTTATACAGTACTATCAGTGTTTCCAATGTTCTGCCTGTCCGCCAACACACTGGCTGTATTATTCACATATGTTAGAGAGTACTGTCAGTGTTTCCAATGTTCTGCCTGTCCGCCAACACACTGGCTGTATTATTCACAGATGATAGAGAGTACTATCAGTGTTTTCAATGTTCTGCCTGTCCACCAACACACTGCCTATATTATTCACAGATGTTAGAGAGTACTATCAGTGTGTTCAATGTTCTGCCTGTCCGCCAAAACACTGGCTGTATTATTCACATATGTTATACAGTACTATCAGTATTTTCAATGTTCTGCCTGTCCGCCAACACACTGGCTGTATTATTCACAGATGTTAGATGATACTATCAGTGTTTTCAATGTTCTGCCTGTCCGCCAACACACTGGCTGTATTATTAACAAAAGTTATAGAGTAGTATCAGTGTTTTCAATGTTCTGCCTGTTCGCCAGCACACTGGCTGTAGTATTCACAGATGTAATACAGTAGTATCAGTGTTTTCAATGTTCTGCCTGTCCGCCAACACACTGACTGTATTATTCACAGATGTTATACAGTAGTATCGGTGTTTTCAATGTTCTGCCCGTCCGCCAACACATTGGCTGTAATATTCACAGATGTTATACAGTAGTATCAGTGTTTTCAATGTTCTGCCTGTCCGCCAACACACTGGCAGTATTATTCACATATGTTAGAGGATACTATCAGTGTTATCAATGTTCTGCCTGTCCGCCAACACACTGGCTGTATTACTCACATATGATAGAGAGTACTATCAGTGTTTTCAATGTTCTGCCTGTCCGCCAACACACTGGCTGTATTATTCACAGATGTTAGAGAGTACTATCAGTGTTTTCAATGTTCTGCCTGTCCGCCAACACACTGGCTGTATTATTCACAGATGTTAAACAGTACTGTCAGTGTTTTCAACGTTCTGTCTGTCCGCCAACACACTGGCTGTATTATTCACAGATGTTAGAGAGTACTGTCAGTGTTTCCAACGTTCTGCCTGCCGCCAACACACTGGCTGTATTATTCACAGATGTTAGAGAGTATTATCAGTGTTTTCAATGTTCTGCCTGTCCGCCAACACACTGGCTGTATAATTCACAGATGTTATACAGAAGTATCGGTGTTTTCAATGTTCTACCCGTCCGCCAACACACTGGCTGTAATATTCACATATGTTTTACACTAGTATCAGTGTTTTCAATGTTCTGCCTGTCCGCCAACACACTGGCTGTAGTATTCACATATGTTATACAGTAATATCAGTGTTATCTATGTTCTGCCTGTCCGCCAACACACTGGCTGTATTATTCACATATGATAGAGAGTACTATCAGTGTTTTCAATGTTCTGCCTGTCCGCCAACACACTGGCTGTATTATTCACACATGTTAGAGAGTACTGTCAGTGTTTTCAATATTCTGTCTGTCCGCCAACACACTGGCTGTATTATTCCCAGATGTTAGAGAGTACTGTCAGTGTTTCCAATGTTCTGCCTGTCCGCCAACACAGTGGCTGTATAATTCACAGATGTTATACAGAAGTATCGGTGTTTTCAATGGTCTGCCCGTCCGCCAACACACTGGCTGTAATATTCACATATGTTTTACAGTAGTATCAGTGTTTTCAATGTTCTGCCTGTCCGCCAACACACTGGCTGTAGTATTCACAGATGTTATACAGTAGTATCAATGTTTTCAATGTTCTGCCTGTCCGCCAACACACTGGCTGTAATATTCACAGATGTTATACAGTAGTATCAGTGTTTTCAATGTTCTGCCTGTCCGCCAACACACTGGCTGTATTATTCACAGATGATAGATAGTACTATCAGTGTTTTTAATGTTCTTCCTGTCCGCCAACATACTGCCTGTATTATTCACATATGTTAGAGAGTACTATCAGTGTTTTCAATGTTCTGCCTGTCCGCCAACACACTGGCTGTATTATTCACATATGTTATACATTAGTATCGGTGTTTTCAATGTTCTGCCCGTCCGCCAACACACTGGCTGTAATATTCATATATGTTATATAGTAGTATCAGTGTTTTCAATGTTCTGCCTGTCCGCCAACACACTGGCAATATTATTCACATATGTTAGAGGATACTATCAGTGTTTTCAATGTTCTGCCTGTCCGCCAACACACTGGCTGTATTATTCACAGATGTTATACAGTAGTATCAGTGTTTTCAATGTTCTGTCTGTCCGCCAACACACTGGCTGTATTATTCACATATGTTAGAGAGTACTGTCAGTGTTTCCAATGTTCTGCCTGTCCGCCAACACACTGGCTGTATTATTCACATATGATAGAGAGTACTATCAGTGTTTTCAATGTTCTGCCTGTCCGCCAACACACTGGCTGTATTATTCACAGATGTTAGAGAGTACTATTAGTGTTTTCAATGTTCTGCCTGTCCGCCAACACACTGACTGTATTATTCACATATGTTAGAGAGTACTATCAGTGGTGTCAATGTTCTGTCTGTCCGCCAACACTCTGGGTGGATTGTTCACAGTTGTTACACACATGCAGCTAATGGTAGTAATTGCTCATTGCCATACACTTGCTACTAATTGTTCACTGTGCGTTGCTTGCCAGTGTTACGTCCTTTGCCAACACACTGGCCAGCGTAATCACAGGTGTCATACACTGGCTGCTAATCATTAGCTGGTTGTGAGGCAACTTCAGCGGCGTGTATGAGTAGATATCACTACTGAGATCTAACAGTGATGCCAGTGTACCGTCTGTTTGCCAACACCCTGGTTGGAGTGTCATACACATGCTGGTAATTGTTCGCTGCCAGACACTTGCTTCTAATCGCTCACTGTTCGTTGTCTGTATGGTAACGTCAGCTGCATGACATCTGACGAGACTTGTGTTAGGCAGCCCTGCAATGATTTGTTTGTTTGGCAACACACAGGCCAGAGTGATAGCAGTTGTCATACACATGTTGAATTGTCATATACTTGCTGCTAACTGTTCACCATGGCATTCGCTGGATGTAAGGCAGCTTCAGCTGGTTGTATGACAAGACGTCGTCTGGCAGTTCTGCAATCCTCCATCTGTTTGCCGACACACTGGTTAGTATTCACATATGTTATACACTGTAACATGCGCTGCCACAAGCTTGACACCAGGCTGAGCAACAGGTTAATATTGTGGTTTTCATGTAACATACAAAGCTTTTTATAGTTGTGCTTCAAATTTGCATGCACCAAACGCATGTTTGTTGTGGTATCATCCTGTGGCATGCCTCCTTCGCTTTGGTGCTTGCATTCAGTGGATCGGTGCTGCCATCTAGTGTGTACAGTCGGATGACATCTCCACGTCTCACCTCCACCATACCATTGCTTGGACTCGGTGACTAGTTGCTGTCATCACTGTATGTTTCATGTCCACCTTGATATCGTGGGTTGTCGCTTTCACAAGCGCGGTGCAAGCGTTCAGCGGTGGGTGGCGTGTGTTAGCATAGATAGTGCTGTATATACCGGATCATAACAGGGCGAAGTGCCTCTATCAGTTTGCTGCTCCCGGCGTGGTGCCCAGGCAGAACAAATGGTGCCATACCGGCTCATGACATGGCAAAAATGCCCAGTGCAGGGAGTACCTGACATGTCATCGATGCAGTCCTTAATGGCACTTGTCTTGTGTTTCTATATAGTCTCCGTGGCAGTGCGCCTATGGCTTCCTGTCGAGGCAGTGCGCCTGGGGCCTCCTGTCGAAGCAGTGCGCCAGGGCCTTTTGTCGAAGCAGTGCGCCCAAGGCCTCCTGTCGAGGCTATATGCTCAAGGCGTCCTGTCGAGGCTGTGCGCTCAAGGCGTCCTATCGAGGCTGTGCGCCCAAGACCTCCTGTTAAGACTGTGTGCTACACCACTGTCTGGGTAGTCCTGTTGTATGAGCGTGGGGCCAGGCCTCCTGTCGAGGCTGTGGTCTTGTTTTGACAAGACAGTCAATTGACTAAAGTGGCCTTGTTTTGATGATGCAGTTGCCTCGCTGAAGTGGCCTTGCGTTGACTTTCCAGTTTGTCCTATTCCACCAGGAGTCACCAGTTGTTTCCATGTGGTACTGGCTTTGAGTCCGACAGCACGATCCGAAATGTGGGTATTTAATATGGGTGGTTTTGGTGTTTTGTCAGCATGCACATTGCTGGAGAGTGTTCTCTGATCTACCTGGCGCTGCGAGTACTGTGGTACATTCACCTGTTGTGCCTGTGTGCTATTGGCTCCGAGTTTAACAGGACGAACCGAAGTGTGGGTATTTGGCCTGTGTGGTTGTTGCGCAGTAGGTATAAACATTGCTGGGGAGTTCCACCCTTCCCTTTCCAACTTCAGAGTGTTATTTTGTGGGAATTATGGGTGCTGTTGGCAAGCTAGAGGTGGGTGGTTCTGCGCTAAGCTAGCATCTGCATGCAAGACCATTATAGTCCCGGCCAACATGCTCACTGCGAGAGAGCACAGCATACCCCTCATGACACACATTGATAACAGTCATAGTTACGATCATGTCTTTTATTACCTGATCTGGATTCATAAACAGGGTCATGAATGCCCGTGTCATGACTCATGGGATGTCTTCACTTAATTACGTTGTGTTGTTACACTGGTGCTCTATGTGCAATCAGTAATTACAGTGTCATGTCGTACAGTCACACAAAATATTGTATTTGTCTGCGATGCCGTTGGGGACTCTAATAATCTATTACTAGTTTCTGTTTAATGATAAACAGAATATGTACCAACGTGCTGAATTAGCAACCAAACATGTACCTTAGGAGATCTATAGTCGACATGCTGTAACTGCTGTTTACGTCGAAATTAATGTTGTCATCAACATGGTATACGCAGCGTCGGGGCGAAGTATCGTATCAGAACAAAGTCTATCAGTTTGTGCAAAGCAGTAACATTTATTTGATCGACTGCATGCAAACAAATGCCACCTATCGTATTAGTTAATAAACTATTTCTGAGAGATCTGTGAGGCTATTTGTTTATAAATAGTAAAAAAGGAGTCGTTTTCTGATATGTGTCGTGTCTTATTGAAGTAATAGCATATTTAATATATTCAAGATATTACCAAGTGAGATCATAACAGGTAGGCAAAACATGGACAGTAGCTAAATCATGTTTCAGTACCAATCACTAAATGTCAATTGTAATTAATGGTTGGCTGTGGTGTGTCACAATGGGACATCCACAGAGTCGGAGTGTGCATGCGGACTTAAATAGTAGTAAATTAAGTCTCCCTCTCCCTCTCCCTCTCCCTCTCCCTCTCCCTCTCCCTCTCCCTCTCCCTCTCCCTCTCCCTCTCCCTCTCCACCTCGCCCTCCGATTTTCCTACCGCGTACGGTTAGGTTTTTTGATCACGACATAAATAGGTGGTATCCGTGTGCCGCGAAATGTATTTAATCTAAAATCGTATGTTACTAAAACAACTTATCTAAAAAGGTGTATGCATGCCATAATGAATTAATGAAAACGCTATGCTAAGCAGGAACTCGTTGGACCATATATGTATGATGTAACTCCATCCGAACAATTGGTGTTTTTGGCTGGTAATTATACTAATCGTATTTTTTACACACAGGTCCTCGTCGACAGACTTATGTGTCGAGGCAGACAACGCGCGTCAAGAAGCTCTGCGAAAACTGCAGAAGATGGACAAGAAGCCTTTCACCCAGAACGATACTTACCTCTTTCATCTAGGTAATATAATGATGTAACTATAATAATTATATAACAAATAATGTAATAATATAACTACTTATGGAAACACGTTATCTGGTTCCATAAATAGTTTCGATACAGCATGTTATGAATTTATTAATGTCATACAATGTCTTACTTTATTACTATACTCTCATCTTCATAATTAGTTGTATTGTGCATTACTGCCTCAAGATGTGTTCGTAACCTTGGTGTCGTTATGGATCGCCACCTCGATTTTAAGAAGCAAGTTTCAAGCATCGTCAGTGTGTGCTCATTTCACCTGCGCCACATTAACCAGATGAGTCGTTATCTCCCAACGACGACAAAGTGTCGTCAACGCCATTATTACATCACGGCTTGGTTACTGCAATTCACTTCTATACGGCACTACTGTTAACAACATCGCTCGACTGCAGAGAATGCACAACTCTGCTGCTAGGTTGATCCTACGCCGCCCACGGGGTGACAGCGCCATGCCTTTGTTGTGCATTCTTCACTGGTTGCCTGTAGCACACAGAATCGACTTTAAGCTATTCGTGTTTACATATAAAGCTGTGCATGGCGATGCCCCGAAATATTTATGCGACCTTGTATGCCCTTACAAACCAACAAGGGCCCTGCGCTCTACCAACAATAATATGTTAACGGTCCTGCGGACTCATGTCAAAGCTGGGTACAATTCGTTTGCGGTCGCCGCGGAGACTTTGTGGAACCCTTTACCTAATTACATTAAAACTTTCGAGGCACGCTTAAATACTCATCTTGTTCGACTCTCGTTCTTGTCTAATGTGGCATAGCTTAGTCTCTGCATTGATTAGTTTTATATCTCTTATGTATTAATTAACCTATTTATATAGTTATGCTATACCTACATGTACATTAGTTCAGTTAAATGAATTTACAATGTCTTATTTCTAGCTAAAATCATTATTTTAGTAGATATATTTAATTACAGTTTTTATTTGTATTTTACTCAAATTAATTTTATAATTATTACCTCTATATGGGTTCTACATGTTGTAAAGCGCCATGACCAATTTATAATTGGATCTGGCGTTATATTAAATAAAAAATAGTATTATTGTCTTTGTACATATATGTTGTACGTTGTTGTTGTTGTATATGTATTATTGCAATTATTATACAGATTTTTGTAAACAAAGCTGTTGTTCGAGGTCATTTTGTTTGATGGAAACAATAAAAGGTATAAACATATCAAAAAGACTGTTATTGCTAATCTGCAGAATCTAAAAAGTCTATCAAAAGTTTAAACTTAAACCATTTCAATTTATTACATGTTGTAAGTTTAAAACGTTTGGTAATCAACTTGTTTGATCGATTCTGCAGATTAGTAACGCAAAGCTTTTCAATTAATCACAGTCACATTGTAAAACACTACAGCAATATGTATACATACAATCACAGTCTAATACCTAAGCATTTGTAAATATATTTGTCATAACATGTCACTAAGCTATACTGTATACTTATATATGGTTAACTATATTAAACTATAACAGTGTCATCAACATTCTAGCTATACATAGCTATATTACACCTTGATGTAATGGGAGTATAAAGTAAAATGAACATTAATGATAAACAATGTTATATAAAATGTTCCTACACATATTACGTAAATACTTTATTCAGCTGTATTCTAATTAACTTAAATTCAAGCAACATGTACACTAGATTCAAATATTTTTCAGTACATCATGCTTTGTCTACTGATAAAACTGAACTGAACAATGATGATTTGACACATTACATAAATACATGCTGCCACCAGACACCAAATGACTCTTACACGGTTACAAAAAAGTATTTGTTGTATTGAGAGAGTCCAACGGTCAGCCGCTCGTGTTGTGATGCAACGTCGACAAGGTGACTGGCGATCTATCAATGCGGTCCTACAACTACACTGGCTCCCAGTGAGAAAGCGTATCGAGTACAAGTTACTCATGGTTGTACACACGGCACTGTATGCAGGCACGCCAGTGTATCTCGCGTCACTGTTACATCGTCACACGCCGCGCAGGACCATACGCTATGGCGGTGGTCTGCTTCTGGACGTTCCACGCGTGAACCTAGAGCATTATGATCGCCGGCGTTTGCATGTGCTTGGCCGACATTGTGAAACTCTCTGCCTCTGGAACTACGCGCGATTGAGAACACTAGGCAGTTTGGGAAATTATTGAAGACATTAGTGTTCTCAAACTAATATAATTAGACATCATTTAACCTTTGTATTATTCATGCATATAGTTTTAATTAATGTTTAGTCTTATTTATCTCAGAATCACATTTTAGTATTTAATCAACTTATTTAATGTAATTTAGGCTTTTATTTTATTTTTTATCCAGTATGTTCAGCTGTTTAGCACTTTTGCTAATCGTTTATTTTATCATTGCATTTATCCATAATTTTACTATACATAGGTTTATCTATATATGTACTAGGATTTTGCTTCCTAACTTTATTTATTTGTCTTATTTAGTTCTCTTAAATGCGTTTTGTATGCATCTTAGATGATTGCCGATTTGTAAACACCCGTGAACGGGTCATTAGTCCCGGATTTGATGGTGTGTAAATAAAGTATATTATTATTATTATTATTGGGAGAGGGAGAGGGAGAGGGAGAGGGAGAGGGAGAGAGAGAGAGAGAGAGAGAGAGAGAGAGAGAGAGAGAGAGAGAGAGAGCGAGGGAGAGAGAGAGAGAGAGAGAGAGAGAGAGAGAGAGAGAGAGAGAGAGAGAGAGAGAGAGAGAGAGAGAGAGAGAGAGAGAGAGAGAGAGAGAGAGAGAGAGAGAGAGAGAGAGAGAGAGAGAGAGAGAGAGAGAGAGAGAGAGAGAGAGAGAGAGAGAGAGAGAGAGAGAGAGAGAGAGAGAGAGAGAGAGAGAGAGAGAGAGAGCAAATGCAGAAAGATATGTCTGAAGTAAATCATATAATCACATAAAACATTGCATTCAGTGCTTCATCACACTGAATACATACTCTTCACGACAGTGGTTGGTGTGGATACTTCAAACGCCTTAAGCATGATTGTCCATCCAACTTGACAAGCTTGTCCGCCTAAGTCCTAGCATGGTTACAGTAGAGCAGGATTCACCCAGTGATATGTTTTTTGTGGTATCACATTCACCATGCATCTTTGGTATTGGATTGTTGTATTTAATTATTAATTGCACATGTCAATTGTGACTCGTAGGAATTCCATTTATTTTATTTATAGCATCTTGTTTATTTATTGGTTGCATGTTACGATACTAAATATTATGCAGTTTATTTCAATATATGTTGATATTTTGGTTGAGTCAGCTTTATATTTTTCAGTAACACTGCAAAATTGCCATCAGTGTTAACTGTCATTGTTATTCGTTCCGAATATAGTTTGTTTTCTGCTTTCCATATAATAACTGAATTAATTTACAGTTACTCTACGTATCCTCTGAAAATTGATATTTTAAGATATTATGATCAATGATAGCAAGTGAATGAGAATGACCCATATATATATATATATATATATATAATCACCTGAATAACGAAGTACCGTAATAACAGTACACACCTTTTATACGTGGCTGTTGCAGATACAATTAGGAATCCTCCTAAGGTAACCATCATTGCGAGGTGGCTGTATTACCGAGGTGACCGTAATACGAGGTTAGACTTTATCTCATATAAGTCGTGATTACAGTAATCGTGCTAATCTCACCCAAATATTCTAGTTAGACACAAAGCATTTAATGTATATTTAATGCGGTTTATTAGAACAAAGAAAGTGGTCAAATGGTTTTGAATAAATGCTTTTTTTCGTTTTGGTCGAGAGGCAAACACCACACTAGATTGCATTTATTCGGTCACTTGTGTTCGTGAATGTTGCTTATTATTTGACAGTTTTGTTCACATACTGACGATAACCTGAAGAGACTCCCCCCCCCGTTGAGGAAAAACCGCACCGTCAACATATACTACAATTCAAGTATATCATTAAATATTATAAAGCGACCGTCTATAATGATCTTCATATTTATTCGTCAACGTTGAGCTAAAAACAAGGTTTCCAGTACAATTACGGTTACATCAAAGTGCACAGCTGCTGATAACGTCGTATTATCTTGCAATGTCCGGCTGATCACCATGAATTCTCGTTATAATGTTCCGCCGCTGATAACAGCTGGTTCTGGTTAGAATGTGCGGCTGAAAACACCGGAGTCAAGTTACAATGTTCTGTTAATAACAACGGATTGTGGTCACAAACAGTTTCACTGCAATGTTCAGTTGATAACGTAGGCACCCATTATAATACTGACAAGATACCAAAACAGTTCACTTATAATGTTGCGCTGATAAGGTTGGTTTCCATTATAATGTCGAACTGACAAGTTAGTATCTTACCATATTGAGATGACAACGGTAAAAATACAGTATGACACATATACCCCTCTACTTCTTTTCAAGCGAATGTCTTTGCGTCAATTTTCAATTTGGTAATTTTCAATACAAATAGTCCTCCTCTTAATCTCGGGCCAACACTGCTTAATTATGTGGATCCGGGAAATCGAAGCTGCCAGTTTCAGTGTCGACGCTTCTGCATGCTCAGTCAGCAAAACTGCCATTTTCAGTATCGACGCTTATGCGTGCTCTGTGAGCATAACTGCCAGTTTCAGTCTCAACGCTTCTACTAGCTCGGCAGCATGGCTGCCTGCTTCAGCCTCGGAGCTCCGGCTCTGTGACACAAATGAAGAGTCTGTGTGCCTACCCACGCATAGGGTAATCTGTCGAACACATATTACAACTGAATTATGCATGATCGTATTCAGCATTGATCGACCGTCACAGAAGCAGTGTGGAGATGTTTCCAGGAGGGGTGATCGTCGTTAAGGATGGAACGGTAGCCATTTGAACATGTTGGTGAATTTGGTATTTACTTCGTTTCTGTTGAGTTAATGATTTTATAATGCGCTGTATAGTTTATAATAGCTACATAAATGTTCGGGGAAGACAGGTTACTCCCTAATATCAACATAAAGATTATTCTAATAAATTCGAACTTCGCATATATATATTATGCGCGTGTTTGTGGCTGTGTGTGTGTGTGTGTGTGTGTGTGTGTGTGTGTGTGTGTGTGTGTGTGTGTGTGTGTGTGTGTGTGTGTGTGTGTAGGTATGTACAAATGTATGTATACATAACTGATGACATTAATAATTAATAACAATCATTGAATGTAGTAGAAACAAAAATACATACAATCAGCAAAACAAGAAAGAAAACAAGCGATTTGGACAGACGCATCTTTGCTGGTAGACTGCAATGCAGAAGGAGGTAGAGATAACTATGTTGACGACCTCTAAAATCTGCGTTCAAACTCTACCGTAAACACTAAAATATATTCATCCCGGATCCGGTCAATAAACCGTGCCTGTTTTGCATACAAAGTACTGGTCGGATCGATTTTAAAGCCGATAGCTACAACACTGTGCGAAATACAAGTTTCATAACAAGTTACGAGACAGCGTAAAGACAAAAGGCGCAAAAACTTGTTGCATAGTTTATATTCAGGTAAAACTTCGAGAGATAGTGAAAAGTTTTTTTTGGACACTTTGGGGATTTTTTCGTTGTTGCAGTTCTTACATATTATAACAATAGCCAATATCAATTATGTAGTGTGTCGTCAAGTGACGGTAGTGACAAATAACGCGACCTTTGACCTTCACCATCATCATCAATGGCGGTCTCCTCGTTTTCGAATTTGACAGCCATCGTCCCGTTTTTGTGTGTGTTTTCTCTTTGTCTGTTTGCTCGTGTGACACTAGTCTAATACGGGCAGTGTCAATTCGACCACAGTGTCGGCACACACATGTTGGCAGCTGTCCCGTTGGGGCAGCTAGGGTGCTCACTCGCTGGAGACGTCGCTGTCTTCTGCTTTCTGTTTCACAATTGACTGCTGCTTATCGGATGGTCGCCCATGAAACAGTAAACCAATGCAAATGTTATCACCATTACAATTGGTCGATATAAATCGTTCCCGCAAACAACTTAATTCCTCCTAATAACATATTGGATCAATCGACGATTGCGGCATTAAAAACATGCCTTTGATGATGAGATTTGAGGAGTTCGAAATACGAGGCTGTGAACTATATTTGTTCTTTTTCACATAGAATGACTCCAACAACATATTAATTCATCTATTAAGGAACTATATAAATTGCAAACCACTATCACGTATGTACTGTGTTCTTTCTCACGGCAATAGTTGTACTGCTGCCAGGTTATTTTCAGCACAACACCGGTCAGACGATTAACAGACACTTGCTATCAACACTGCTATCATGATTGTCCTCCCGAAATCCGGACTTTTGATCACGTTTTTCAACATTGTTATCATGTTTGTTTTCCCGAATTCGGAATCAAGAAATAGACCTTTGATCACTTCTTTTAAACTGGTTTTCTTCCCAAAGACGGTGCATCAATGAAAAAGTACGCAATACATTTGAGCAAACTGTTTGGTTTATGAAACCAAAACAACATAATTTTGGAGATGTTTTACTGGCAAAATTATCGTGCTTTACCATGATTTAACAAGATTTAGACTTAACACAATAGCCACCTACATAATTAACACTAGATAGAAGGTGGACAAGGAAGCCATTGGCTTATCGATAGTCCGAGCCTTTTTTCTGTGTGAGTTATGTATCGATTTTGTTTTAAACATATTCACACTACTGGCACCCACACAATCAGCACATAATCATAATTCATTTATAGTCCTATGTGACAATGAAAACTTTCTGATATCTAATCTACACCATTTCGTCACTAATGTTAGTTTATGTTCTCTAGTCTATCTATCTATTATTTTTATTAATACTTTCATAAACATTCAATACTTCAAAAACTTCTAACTGATCTCATCTCAACCTCCTGGATTCTAGTGTTGTCACAATGACATTGTTGGTCATGATGATGTGTTGCAAACTTGTCATAAAACATTGTCGTGACCATGGGCCATTGCATAGGCTTAGTTTTCAGATAGGTTTCAACGAAATAAAGACATATGGTGACCTATGCTGCAATACTTCCCGATAATATCCGGATACTTTTGACACTTACGATCTTATTTCGTATATACCTGCCAACTCTCCCGGCATTTCCAGGGAGTCTCCGTGATGTAGGTGTATCTCCCTGTCTCATGGAATACAGGCACATCTCCCGGATTCTCCATGAAAATCTGCAACAGTCTTCGGGACATGCTGAACCGCTGAATTTCCAGCTAAAAATCCCCAAACAGCACACCCGCGTCTTTGAGTCTTAGAGACAACAGCGAACCGGGAAAGTTCCAAAGAAATAACTCCAACAGCACCCCCTCCCGTCTTCCGATGTCAAAATCCGAGACAGCGCAACGAGACCGCGTCAACCGTGCTGAACCGCTGGTGATTCTCCCAGATTTCATCAAAAAAGTTGGCATGTATACTTGTATGCCTTCGAAAGAGCGTTAACAAAACGTGTTACTCCGTTCATCCATTAACTCCATTTATTTGGTTTACGCCGTGCAATGTTCGCCTCAGACAAACACATACAGTGAGTTATTTGGCCCTGAATAAACATCTGCGTGAAGCCTTAATTTACAGAGTCGTTCCCATTGACACCAATTAAAAATACGATTAATTTTATTTATCCAATCAAATATAATGTAATGGATATATAATTGATTAATTGTATATATATTGTACGGTAATATATTGTAATTATATATGTGGAAACAAATTGTGATCTGTCTGGATAAATACAATTTAGAAACATCGTTATATATAATTACCATATTTTCATTTTTGTGGCGAATAAATAATAACTACAAAAACTTTAAGAAATATCTACACACAATGCATCATAGTATACCAAGTTATTTGGTTTATATTACTTCGTGAAAACATAAACTAAAGAGGGTAATGAAAATCAATGGTTTCGTGTCAGGAGTGAACCGGTGTCGCCCGATTGTAAAATAAATGACAAGAAACCAAAGCGTCTACCAACTGAGCTAGCGACATCAATGGAAATTCACTGACTGATTTAAGTTGTTATGATAACTTGTACAACTCCTCCTTCGTATATCGATATTCTAGTGATATTATAAGATTATACACGTTGCTTTCTGTAGCTGTTTCATATGTATATTTATTGGTGTAAATGATCTCCCGTTGGTTGCATTCGATATAATTATTCTAAAAAAGAGCCGAAGCTCGGCGAAATCTAGTCGACTTGTAGGCCTATTCGCATTCATTGTTTTGGATAAAATTGGAATCATGTTGAACCGTACAATATCTGCTTTGTCCTCTATGATGACTAATGTTTGTATTACGTCGGACTATTGCACAATAACTCATTCTGACGCTCGTTTCGACCCAAAAGCTATCCTTGTAAACATGCTGTGAATGCATGGAAAGGGTCGGCCTGATGCGAGTATGGGTCATATGTGACGTCACGGTACCAAGTGATCGCCTAGCTCATAAAATTTTAATTTTCCGCGGGAATCGCTACACAGACGGGTTTAAAATCGAAATGATGCTGCAAATGTATTTTTCTCTATTTTTTAATGTTCTCTGATTTTAGCTAATGCCTTGTTTTTATTTCCTTTAATATGTTATGTTGCCAATATGTATACAATTTGATGATGTTATTCATTTAATGCAAGACCAATTCGTATCAATGTGTGTTAAATTGAAACAAAAAGCAAATCTTTGGTTCTATGCATACATGTGTTAATAAAAAATAACCATTTGCAACTACATTTAATAACAGTTTTTACAGTCGTTTACTACAATAACCTGATTGAAGACACATACATTAATTGCTTGGTGCGTGTCACGTCGGATACGTGTCACGTCAGATGCGTTTTACGTTGGGTGCGTGTTGCGTCGGATGTTTTCAGAAACGAATATGTTGTCCCATAAACGAATCTGCTGCTCGTTGCTACTGTGGTAGGCTGTCGACTAATTAATATGTGACACATTATACACTGTGACATACAGTGACTTGAAATGCCACATGCAGTATGCAGTGGCTACCGCTAGAGCTTCGGAATCTCGGCCGAGAGAACCCGGGTTCGAATCCTGTGGTGCGTTGTCGAACCTTGGGCAAGTTTGTTCACTTTACGTTGCGTTGCTGCAGTTCACTCGGCTGTATAAATGAATACATGGAATGCACAGTGGCGGTTGTATTGTTACGAATAATATTCGTGCATTAATTGCAGCGTGGCTGGAGGCTCCCAAGAGAAGTCGAGATGGTGTTCGATTGAACAGGTCTGCCTATTTTTTTACAAATTAAGTTGTTTGAAAAGTGGCTCTGTGTGAGAATTGTATCCACGTGACGTCATTATACAAACAGCTTTTTTTCCTGAATTTTCATCAATCTGTTTCCTTTGTATCCCCATGCCATAATACAATAGTTTAAATGTGATAATATTAACCATTCATAACAAAATTATTTCTAAAGATAACACATGTTTTAGCCTAATTAATATGCCAATAATTTTTGCACATTGATAATACATTTTTTTCTGTATGTCTTTTCCAATTTAAATTTGAATCCAGTGTTAACCCTACGAAATTAATTTCATCCATTTTGTCAATATATGTGTTATCTATTTTAAGTGTAAGGGGTTGTGTACCTTTATTGGGGACATGACAAATCATATATTTAGATTAAATTTTATTTAGTGATTGTTTATTTATACTTATCCACTCAACAACTTTGGAGAGTTCACTGTTTATTAAAGATTCAATTGTGTTATACAGTAAACTATTACTTAACTATGTTATAATAGTAAATAACATTGTGTCATCTGCATACACTATAAACTTAAATATGCTACTAGCTTGTGAGAAGTCATTTATATATACATATAATAAATAACAGTGGCCCAAGGATTGAACCTTGTGGGACACCAACTGCTATTGGAAGAATTTCAGACTCTATTTCTTCAATTTCAACATACTGTTTCCGATCGTTTAAATCATTTTTGAACAGAAGTAGGGCTACATCGTCAATGATGCAATTTATTAATTTTAATAAAATGGTGTGGTCAATAGTGTCAAAAGCTTGAGAAAGATCGATAAATATGTTAATCGGAATGTCATTGTTATCCATTTGCGTTATAATTCTATCTACTAATTCTAATGCAGCACAATCAGTTGAGTGTTTAGCTCTAAAACTTTAGTAATTGTCTAAACGCAGATTGGCATCATTAAAATATGCTGATAATTGAGTAAATTTAGTTTTTCTATTACTTTAGCAATCGTTGGAAGTAGAAAAATGGGCATATAATTTGTGAATGATGTTGGATCATCTTTCTTAAATATAGGATTTACTATGGCAATTTTGAGTTTATCAGGAAAAGTTCACGTGTTTAACATTTGATTTATTAATATAGTTAATGATTTAATTATTGCGGGCTCAATTATTTTTAATTTTTAAATCCACAACTGTTTTTTTAAGGAAGACTTTGTATCGTTTTCTTTACTATTTCTTCATCAATGTTATGAAATCTAAATATAATATCTATGTGTTTATTTAAATACACATTAAAGTGGTATTGCCATAATATTTAATCTAATTTTCAACAGTGTGAGCTATGTTTGTGAAAGAAGTATTACATTTATTAGCAATACTTTTTTATTTGTTAATTTTATATCATTTTCTATAACAACATTTTGGGAATGTTTGTTGTGTTTTAGATTTGTTAGATAGACAATCGTTTTCTAAATATTTCTTATATCGTTTTTGTACCGATTAAAACATGATTCTAAATTAATTTGTTTTACTGCACGAATGCTTTTCCTTAATATTCCATTATACGTTTTGAGGTTAATGCTAATTGTTTCATAGCTTTGTGAATTTGGGTTAGTTAATTTTAATTGTTTATAAAGTTTATCTCGGTACCTAACTGACTTGAGCAAACAAGCATAACAAGATTTGTTATGCTTATAGTTATCAAATTTTACTAATTTGCTTGGCATGTGTTTATTTTTAGACCATAGAATATCTTTATATAGGATATCATAATTTAAATTTGGATCAGCATTTGAGGATTTTATCAAGTTTATTGTAAATTTCATCTGATTTAAATTCGTGTCTAACATTCTGCATTGCCTCTGTGCTTAATATATTTATGTTTACATATTTAGGAGGAGGTTCTGCCTTTTTTTGATGTCCAAGATCATGAAGTATGGTTGATTATCAGAGAATCGTTTAATTAATATCACTGCCGTACTTTCTAATACAACTTGACCAAGTTTACAAAAAAAGTTGTCTATCAGTATTTCCGTGTGTTCTTGTAAATCTAGTGGGAAGAGTTTTTTTTGGTAAAGACTGTGTGATTTTAATGGATCAAACAAATTACTATAAATATCATTTTAATTTATTTTGAGTAAGTTTATATTAAAATATCCTGCAATAATTACTTCATGATTACTTGTTTCCAGTGATGCTACAACTGATGAAAATTCATTTATAAAACAATGTATCTCTTTATTTTGTATTCTTGGTTGTATATATTCTTGGTTGTGTATATATATTCCTAATGGTTAATGTTTTTGACAAATCACCACCATTTACGTTAATAATCAAGCTTCCCAGTGCTCATATATATTAAGGTTCATAATTACTTCTTATTTATATTTATTATCAATATATATTACTAAACCTCCTCATACTGCTACAACTTTTACCTTGGGTCATAGCATTATAACCATGCAACACAAATTGAGAGAAATCATCGCCTTCCGCTCTCCATGACTCTTGTAAACATATTACATTAAATTTAAAATGTATACGATCTAGTTCTTCTACAAATGCCTCTAATTCACTAAATTTTGAATTTAAGGATTGTATATTTGTGCTTAATATACTAAAACGATCGTCGTTTTTCTTGGCGAAATCATTAAACTTATTAAAAATCATAATAAGACGAGCGACGTATTATTAGTAGTTCATTAATCTGAGTATCATTTATATCTAACAAGTCACTTAAACTAACATTTTGTATACCTCCTAAATATGACAGAAATAGTTCATCAAACATCATTTGATTTACAGTTTTGCATGATATGGACGATACGTTTAATGAAATTGACGTAGTTAAACCGATATACAATATGCAATATGTTGCTATAGATATATATGAACAATATATTTCCACTAACTTTCACATTTCGTGATAGAATTACACATAATTTTTACTGGTGAGTGAGTATGGATATGCATCATATCCTTCTGCACAGAAAAGCATAAAAACAAAAAGAAAAGAAAAATGCTAACATACATTTGGATCATTGACTTCGCGATAAGTTCCAAGGAGAAACGAAAAAAAAACAATGTTTAATTTAGACGTACCTACACAATATTAGCTTATCCCAAGTTATAGGGCAATATACAAATCTACTCTATTTATTAATATTGTATTCGTTTTATCTAAATTTGAATTTATAAGTTAATAGCTTGATTGCAAAACACAAAAGGTACATACTATGACTACAACAATACAATGAGTACGAGCATAATCGGATACGTTGACAAAGTTGTATACGAAATATGTCATCAATATAATTCCCACACAAACTAGATATTAATACGCAAAAACCATACTTATACTTGTAAACAACAACAACAAAAACTAAAGCAATATCGTTATGGTGATAATAAATAAATAAACCGGTGATTCGTATAAGCCAAAGTCTCTACATCGATCAAATTTTCACGCCGCGATAAGTGTGAAATAAATAATTATTATACCACACACGTCTATTTCTTCAATGTTAAATATTACAATGTTATAATAGTGGAACAAAATGTGGTTAATAATAAAAAAATCAAGACAGCGTGAGTACATTAGTTCACAAAAAACTGTCATATATATATATATATATATATATATATATTCATATGTGCTAGATAGTATTACTGTAGCACAGTACACCTATTCATATGTGCTAGATAGTATTACTTTAACACAGTACAACTATTCATATGTGCTAGATAGTTTTACTGTAACACAGTACACCTATTCATATGTGCTAGATAGTATTACTTTAACACAGTACACCTATTCATATGTGCTAGATAGTATTACTGTAGCACAGTACACCTATTCATATGTGCTAGATAGTATTACTTTAACACAGTACACCTATTCATATGTGCTAGATAGTATTACTGTAACACAGTACACCTATTCATTTGTGCTGGATAGTATTACTTTAACACAGTACACCTATTCATATGTGCTAGATAGTATTACTGTAACACAGTACACCTATTCCAATAAAAGCACAAAGAAGAACATACTGTTATGAGCATAAAGTGTCTTTGTCGTCCGACATTAACGCCGTGAAAAGGTGTGAAATAGGATTGCTCAGTGTAGCCGCATAAGGCGTCGGACACTTTTCGCACCTCTGAAACAGCTGGAAAGATGTCACTATTCAAGCAACTGTTGTAGAAGCCGCGAAGCACTGGTCTTGCTTCGTGACCACTTGGCGAACTTTCATGTCCTGTGTTTTCATTAAAATATTTCCAATTATACGCCCAGTAGTCCGCAATACTCCCAGCTTTCTTTAACTTTCACAGCTCAAAAAGTAACCCGGTTCAACCTCGGAAATTCCTTCGAATCTCAGATTTGGTCTTCTGCTGAACTCTTCAAGCCTATCATTTTCATATTCTAGAGACACAACTCTCTTTTCCAGCTCAGATATTTTGTTTTCTTTCTGGTAAATGATTTTGAACAACTGTTCAGTTTTTTCTGTGAGTAGATCGAGTTTGTCAGAAAGCTCCTGCGGATATAAAAAAATTCTCAAAGTTTTGACAACATCACTGTCTGTCAGGACAAATGCTAGTTTTAGCGTGTCCACGTCAATGCCACTGCCGCACAAAGCAGTGGCAGAGCTGCCCTTTCGTTGGCCAGGCATTGCTCATGCAGGTGTGGCTTACACGTGCTGTCTATTGTCGCGCGATAGAAAACAAGCGGCAACAAAACAAAAAACGTCCCCTACCGTCTGAACGACAAACTGACACTGGAGCCCAGCATCCCACAAACTTGTAGATACTAGGGTATAACTTCAACAACAAACTGGTACTGGAGCCCGACATCCCACAAACTAATATATACTAGGGCATAACTTCAACAACATACTGGTACTGGAGCCCGACATCCCACAAACTAATATATACTAGGATATAACTTCAAAAACAAACTGGCACTGAAGCCCGACATCCCACAAACCTGTAGATACTAGGGTATAACTTCAACAACAAACTGGCACTGGAGCCCAACATCCCACAAACTAATTTATACTAGGGTATAACTTCAACAACAAACTGGCACTGGAGCCCAACATCCCACAAACGAATAGATACTGGGGTATAACTTCAATAACAAACTGGTACTGGAGCCCGACATCCCACAAACTAATAGATACTAGGGTATAACTTCAACAACAAACTGGTACTGGAGCCCGACATCCTACAAACTAATAGATACTAGTGTATAACTTCAACGACAAACTGGCGCCGGTGCCCGACAACCCACAAGCGTATGTTAATTACATATATGTTTAAAACTAATATATTTTGTATTCATATAAGCATTATGTCTATCGGGAATTGTTGCAGTTTTTTTGTAACTTAATGAAATACTTGAATCAAACTGGCCTCGTTCCTTGGGGATAGTGGGTAGCAGCGAACTATCAATGGGTTTTATCTTAGTTATTCCGCACCATTACTGCCAATGTGACACCACGAGCAATAGCATTCAGTTGTTGCACTATGACGATGATGAGGACGGCATGGCGGCATCGTAGCTTCCTGTTTCAATATTTGCACTACGGCGATGACGGAGTCTAAACTGCAAATTTCAGTATCTGCATTACTCGTAAGACGGGTATATAGACTAACTATTTCAACCTCTGCACTAACCGTATGATTGGTACATAAACTGCCAGATTCAGCCTCTCTGCAATACTGCGATGACGGATGTGTAAATTGCCAGTTTCATCCTCTGCATTACGCCGATGACGGATGTTGGAGTTGCCGGTTTCAGCCTCAGCTATGGCCAGACAACTGGCGGTTTAAGTTTCAGAAAGTTTTCTAGGGCATTTATAAGTATTGAAACGGTAAGTTCAATTTTCAGTCATATATTGAGAACGTCTATAGATAGCTGCCTGTAAACAGGATCTGAAAGGTAAATAAGCGGAACACCGCATGTGGCTAACGTAAATCGTCGAGAACATTAAACCGCCGCATAATTGTGTTTACAGTTGTGAGAATAATGTAGCGTAATGATGGGCAGTTAGACGTAACTACGCAATGCAACATCGGTGAGAAAAAAGAAGAAACAACTGAAATCGAGGAAAGGAATCGACGCCATTGTAGGAAAGACTATCGGAAAAAACATTTACACATTGGAATAGCAGAACGATTTAACTTTTATGTGATATCTAGATCGTTGGGACCGGACGAGCCATAAGTAATCGCTAAAATTAGTGTATTTGGACTGTTTCGAGTTGTACATGTTTAGCTCGCTTGTCTATTTTTAATAAATGGTGACACAACTAAGGACATGTTGCTGTTTCCATTCGTTAAGCATCTTAATGAATCAGTTGTATTCTGTGTTGCTGAGTGTTGTATGTTGTTGAGTAGAGTGTTCTGCATGTCATTAGGTCAATAGTTAGACATACATTCCACGTCATACGTTCACATGTGTACACGCACGCACGCACGCGTCCGATCAATTGCCTGGTACATTAATTATGATAATATACATTTCTATGTATGCCTGCCAAGGTAGATACAAGTAGTAATGCCTATTTGCCCATTGGCTGTTACGGTGGTACTCTAGGGTCAAAACTCGAACAAACAAATAGGTCGATGGAAAATGTTTTATTAATTTGACAACGTATTGCACCCGCACATTCAAGGGATATTCGCGATCACAGTTAGCATAAACGTAAAACATTATAACTGTGACAAGCTTATTTAGCTGTTCCAGTCCGTCAATACCACTCTGATTCAATAAAGAACGGCTCTATCTGTTTCTGTCTATGCGCTACGGCGATGACGAGTGTTAAAACAGCCAGTTTCAGCTTTAACTATGGCCTGAAAGTTGGCGTTTTCGATTAAGTTGTCAGTTTCAGCCACTGCGCTACGGCGATGACGGGGGTTGAAACTGTCAGTTTCAGCGTCTGCACTACTGCGATGACGTGTGTTGAAACTGCCTGCTTCAGCCTCTGTACTACGGCGATTACGGGCGTTTGAAACTGCCAATTTCAGCCTCTGCACTGCGGCGATGACGGGTGTTAAAACTGCCAGTTTCAGCTTCAGCTAAGGCTCGAAAGTTGACGTTTTCGATGAAATTGCCAGTTTCAGCCTCTACGCTACGGCGATCACGGGTGATCATACTGCACGGTTCAGCTTCTGCACTACGGCTGCCAATTTCAGCCTCTGCACTAAGGCTGCCAGTTTCAACTTCTGCACTACGGCGATGACGGGTGTTGAAATTGCTAGATTCAGCCTCTGCACTACGGCGATGACGGGTGTTGAAACTGCCAGTTTCAGCTTCTGCACTACGGCGATGACGGGTGTTGAAACTGCCAGTTTCAGCTTCTGCACTACGCCGATGACGGGTGTTGAAACTGCCAGTTTCAGCCTCTACACTACGGCGATGACGGGTGTTGAAACTGCCAGTTTCAGCTTCTGCACTACGCCGATGACGGGTGTTGAAACTGCCAGTTTCAGCCTCTGCACTACGGCGATGACGGGTGTTGAAACTGCCGATTTCAGCATCAACGTTTCTGGCCACTGTTTGAGTTGCCTGTTGTGTGAAGGAACATATGTGATATTTAGTTTCACAAAAGAGTTTCGTTTTGTTTTAAACTATATTACAAGATATATATATATATATATATATATGATTGACAGGAGTTCGTAAGTTTCAAACTATGCTGTCTACCAATAATAATAGCAGCAGAAGTACCAGCACCAGCAGTAGCCGCAGCAGCAGCAGAACTAGAGAAGCTGTAGCGCAATAGCAGTAGCAGCGGCAGCAGCAATTGTTACAATATTTGTTGTACCGTTTCTGATTACATTTAGCAGGATATATGTAAAATGACATGTTAAAAGGTGACGCGTAACAAGCTAATATACTATGTTGATGTAGTCTAGATACCCTTGTCATTTCGTGAAACTTCATATTAGATTAACGGGGGCCATATTGAATTCGTTGACTGGTACAATCCAACGGATATGTGTTACGTTTGCCATAAACGCATCAAACTTGGCAGAGTTTAAAATTTAGTTCTTTCTCGGTCATATTAAATAAATGGGGGCCATCGTGGCCTGACACGTTTCATGCTTTTATTATCAGTTAAACAACAGTCATGCCATACGTTTCAGTCGGTTTATGTAAACCAAACAACGGAGTTGAAATGCCCATTTCAAAATGGTTGTTACTACCACAGAACGACAGACAAACGTCAATTACAGTTATCTAAGGTATTGTGCGTATATAAACTAAAATTGACAAACATCTAGGCCTACATAGAATTAACACGAGGCCCAAAATAATTGTCTGTTATTAAATGTGTTAAAACATTTGCAGAAAGTTGTATATAGACGCGCATTTATTCAAAGGCGCAACATTAATTCTATATATTTTCATTAATTAAAACAACCATTCGGCTACAAGGCAAGCCTACCTGTATATACCATCTACGTCACCATTTCTGTAACAATATTCGTATATATGCATGGTGACATTAATGCACCGAGGTTTGTCAATTGAAGAGAATTGTACTTAAAAATACTGATGAACTCTAGAGGGGCCCGGATTCTACCCAAATGTCATCACAAGTATGCAGAAATACATACCACCAGCAGCATCAAAGCGAAGCAGGCGAATGATGTGGAGAGGCGCATCTTTGCTGGTCGACCGCGGAAGAAGACTGCAGCGACAACGAACTGACGGCCTTTTACGGAGTCTGCGAGAAACTGCGTTCTCAGAGCGTCAACTTCACTTTATATACATTTTCCGGATCCAGGCATTGGTCGATTGCGTCAGTTGAGTTCAAAGGAAAGATCGAATAAATTTCACCACTAAGGAACATCTATAATGATGCACAATAGCATCTTGATTGTGACATCCCGGTACAGCATTGGGTGGACCTCTATTTTGATTGGTTGGAACACTGTGTGCCTGGTCCACTAGCGGTTGCATCCGCAACACGTTGAATGTTTACCCGGATGTTCAAGACAGCATTGACACTTCCTATTTGTGTAGTTCGTGTAAATGTTGTTTTGCACTTTGAGACAGCTATTTCTGCACGGTGTTTTGCGCGTAAGGCATCAACGTAAATATCCTCACCCTTGTCCATTGACTTCGTTGATATTGAGTGACTATATATCAGAATCGGAATAATATATAGCTTTCAAAAGAAATTATTTTATAACTTGATTATATTTAGCACACTCAACAGTCTTCCATAACATATATTTAATGCAAATTATATATGTTTGGTAACACAAGCAATATACAAACACACACACCGTGCATAAATACACGGACACGGACACGCACATACGCACACATATGCACGCACACACGCACGCACTCACACCACACACACACAAACACACACACACACATATATATATATACAAGTGTATATATATAAATTATTTATATATATATATATATGTATGTATATATATATATATATATATATATACACGCACACGCACACACATATACGCACGCACGCACACACACATACTCACGCACATACACACACAAACATACACACAAACACACACGCACACACACACGCACACACACACACACACACTATAAACAATACAAAAGTGGACCTTCTAGGCTGCCCTGCAGCTGCCCTGCAATCGAGCACAACTGCCATTGTGTGCACTGGTTAGAATACCCACAACAGTTCACTTGAGAATTAACAATAAAATCATACATAATTGGTTTGGATTACAATATTTAGTAGGTTGTATCTCATATTTGGCAGAAGATTGGGGTATAGTTGTACACAATGTAACGGAGGAGACGCTCGGTTTTGGCTATACTGGCTGTAGCGGTATGTTACTGGAAACGGCGTGTTGTCAAGAATAAATCAGACATTAAAAGATAATGATCTGGTCTGATTGCTCCATAAAATTCAGAGACTGCGCACGGAAATGTGACTTTATAATCTTTTGCATCCACCTTAGCTCCCTGGTGTGGCGATCCATCTGCTGACGACTTTAATATGGCTTATCCATTATTATATTAACTAACCCTTTTGTACTGATGCGCCTCTAAGCTTGGTTTCCGAGGATTTAGGCACAAAAGAAGATACCTTACTATTACTATTATTAACATAACGTCGAACAGACGGTAGATGTTTGTCTGTTGACGTAGGTTTCCGTCTGACCAAAGAACAGTTTTTTTCTGTAAGCAGATCCAGTTTCACCCTGTCATTTTATACGCCGTCCAAAGATCGAGGTAGACAATGTGTCCGTAATTAGATTGCCATTTACGCGTCCGGTTTGATAGCAGACACATCCTTGTGGCAACTGATATATAAATATCGTGTGTTGACGGATAATATAATGACATTGTCGACAGTTACGGAGCGTTGGATGTCAGTTGACCACTCTCTATATTCAGCATGGCGCGAATTTTCGTTCTACTCGCTGCATTGGTCTGTCTCTCAGTGGGAGACCAACAGATTGCGCAACAAGGTGAGGATAAATGTAGGAGAAAACTGCGGTAGCTGACCCACTTCGTCAGACTAGTGACATTTGTGACCAGCCACTGTAAAATGGGCATTAAGTCGCACAATTATTAAAGTGAGTTTTGTACATTTTTTTATTCCACAGATCATATGCTTTAACATTTTACCTAATGTGTTGAACTACATTCAGTATTTTTTTTTTATTGCTCAAATTTAAGCAAATTAAGAAACAAGGTTTTGAGAAACCAGATAATTTTAAATCACATTGTCTATTGTTTTTATTCTACGGGTCCGTAAATTCTTTTATTCTGCTAGTTTTGGATTGTTTGTGAAGGAAATAAACTGGACATTGAAGAATTGTATTATACGGTGGGCGTTCTTGCCAAACTCACCAAAATGATGGAACATGATCTAGACAGATATGGTAGGCCGTATCCAGGATAGGACTGTGTGACTTAATACCCGGTGGGCTCTTGTCAATGATAGACCTTTGTTACATAATACCCGGTGGACTCGTGTTCAGGATAGGCCTGTGTTAATTAATACCCGGTGGGATCGTGTCCAATATAGGCCTTTGTAACTTTATATCCGGTGGGCTCGTGTCCAGGATAGGCCTGTGTTACTTAATACCCGGTGGGATCGTGTCCAGGATAGGCCTTTTTTACTTAATACCCGGTGGACTCGTGTCCAAGATAGGCCTTTGTTACTTAATACCCGGTGGGCTCGTGTCCCGGATAGGCCTGTGTGACGTAATACCCGGTGGGCTCGTGTCCAGGATAGGCGTGTGTTACTTAATACCCGGTGGGTTCGTGTTCAGGATAGGTTTATGTTACTTAATACCCGGTGGGATCGTGTCCAGGATAGGCCTTTGTTACTTAATACCCGGTGGGCTCATGTTCAGGATAGGCCTTTCTTACTTAATACCCGGTGGGTTCTTGTCCAGATAGGCCTGTGTGACGTAATACCCGGTGGGCTCGTGTCCAGGATAGGCCTGTGTTACTTAATACCCGGTGATCTCGTGTCCAGGATAGGCCTGTGTGACGTAATATCCGGTGGGCTCGTGTCCAGGATAGGCCTGTGTGACGTAATACGCGGTGGGCTCGTGTCCAGGATAGGCCTGTGTGACGTAATACCCGGTGGGCTCGTGTCTAGGATAGGCCTGTGTGACGTAATACCCGGTGGGCTCGTGTCCAGGATTGGCCTGTGTGACGTAATACCCGGTGGGCTCGTGTCCCTGATAGGCATGTGTGACGTAATACCCGGTGGGCTCGTGTCCAGGATAGGCCTGTGTTACTTAATACCCGGTTGGCTCGTGTCCAGGATAGGCCTTTGTTACTTAATACCTGGTGGGCTCGTGCCCAGGATAGGCCTGTGTGACGTAATACCCGGTGCGCTCGTGTCCAGGATAGGCCTGTGTGACGTAATACCCGGTGGGCTCGTGTCCAGGATAGGCCTGTGTGACGTAATACCCGGTGGGCACGTGTCCAGGATAGGCCTTTGTTACTTAATTCCTGGTGGGCTCGTGTCCAGGATAGTCCTGTGTGACGTAATACCCTGTGGGCTCGTGTCCAGGATAGGCCTTTGTTACTTAATACCCGGTGGGCTCGTGTCCAGGATAGGCCTGTGTGACGTAAAACCCGGTGGGCTCTTGTCCAGGATAGGCCTGTGTGACGTAATACCCGGTGCGGTGTGGGGGGTCACATTTGTGTTCCTTGGAAACCAAGCTCAGGGGACACATTACGGTAATATATGTATGCGACTTACAACAATCTATTCTTTCTCAGACGACACTTGTCGCCAGGGACATGGGGATTCTTGCAACATGTGGCGGGATTCACCTGGACGGAAAGAAAAAGATAATCACAAACCGACATTTCTCGGAGAAGAGTTCTTCTTCAAGACACGGCCCGTCCCTCGCTACCACTACACCGACTCCAGGGTGTACGAAGCAATCGCTAGACAGGTTTGTGTGGCCGAAGTCAGTGGCCGTAGTATGGCTGTAATTAACACAATGGGAACAGTAACAACACCAGTAAGCGCCGCCGTCATAACCACCTGTGCTACATCTACTACCATCTCTACCACCTCTACCACCTCTACCACCTCTACCACCTCTACCACCTCTACCACCTCTACCACCTCTACCACCTCTACCACCTCTACCACCACCACGATCATCGCCACCACAACCACCTCTACCGCAACTACTACCACCACTACCACCACCACGATCACCGCCACCACAACCACCATCTTAACCACAATGTGCAAAAGTTGAAGCATAGTTCCCTGATAGAAAACATTCGTTCCGGTTTCTGACACAGAACGCCACTAAAAATGTTGTTAGGCTAAACACAACGGCGATATCGCATAGGATCTTAATTTACCAGGATAAAAAGACAGTGCAGATCTACGAACTACGATTTGACACAGCAGTGACTGAATAGTTTCTGCTTTCAGATGACATTATTAGGATGATAAGTCGGGGGAGAGAAAGAAAATTAAACAGAATATGCATAAACATCAAAGGATGTGTGTCAAATGTGTAAAACCAGAATCCAAGAGTTTACCTCTTTGTCTATTTCATCCATGAAATATCATACCAAATAATATGTCAGCTGTAGCCAAATTAATGTTGTAAGATACGGAGGCGAGATTCTGTGAAAATATCGTTAGCTGAAAATCGAGCACTTTTCGGTGTTTCAAACAACTTACAGCATGTCCGAATGCTTAAGGAGAATTGCCGGAAGAAAACACTGACGTACAAATGTCTTTGAACACATTGAAAACATCATTGAAGAAAGCAAAATCGCGGCATCGCGAGGATCTGCCATTACCAGATTCACCATTAGCGTCATCAGCGTCATCGCCATCATCGCCATCATCGCCATCAACGTCATCATCGCCACCATCCCCAGTATCACCATCATCGCTATCATCGCAACCATCATTATCATCACAGTTACCATCATCACCATCATTGCCATCATATTAATCAACGCCATCATCGCCATCATCACCATCATTGCCATCATATTCATTAACGCCAGCATCCCCATCAATGCCATATTCACCATCAGCGCCATCGTCGTCATCACCCCATCATATTCACTAACGTCATCATCACCATCTTCCCTATCATCACAATCATCGCCGTCGTCGCTATCGTCCAGTGTATAGCCAGCCGTTCATGCTTCAGGAGCCGGTGGTGATGACGGGGAAGTGGCTCTTCAGGACGGATGTTCCGTTCACCTTCGACTACCTTCGGTCGAGACTCACCGATTCACCCACGCCGTGGACCGTCGTACAGTCCAGCACCAGAGTCTTCAACGGTGGGTAGACGTAGACATACGTCCGCTTTGTGGACCGAACCGGTGCCGTGGCTAAAGCTTCGGACTTTAATTCGAAAGAATCTGGTGCTGCCGTGTCGAACCTTGGGCAAGTTCGTTCACTCTACTTTGCTCTAGTTCATTCAGCTGTATGAATGAGTACCCGGCTATAAACAGTGGTGGACATTTGTGTACGAACAGTCTTCGCGCACTATTTACAGCATGGCTGAATGCTTCCCATAGAAGTCGAGATGGTGTTCGATTGAACAGGTCTGCCAGAGAGTGAAGTGTAAATCGCTTTGAGCAGTCCTGAGGACTGGATACTGCGCTGTATAAGAACTTACCGTTTTTCTATTGCCCCATATACGCGGAGACCCAATTCTCAAAAGAGGCATGGAAAGTGGGTTTCGTTTAATTTCTACTGCATAGTCGTGTTCTCAACACAGACTACATTTACAATTGTACAGCCTTTTATATGTGCAAGTGTTGTTAGCCAAGGCACAACTGATCAACATCAAAGAAGTGTTTTCAATGGACTCGTATAACTCATACAGTATTTATTCATTGTTGCAGGTTGCTGTATAATTGACCCCTTTTTCACTGAGACTGTTCCGCCCTCTCGAAGTCTACACTTCTCCACCCAACCCGATTTTCTGCAATTTCTCCAAGCTCAACACAGTCTCTCTCTCCGCTCCCTATCGAGAATCGCTTTAGCTTTTCTTCTTGGTTGGAGGGCATAGACGAAGGAACAGGGGGGGGGGGGCAACGGGGGCAATTGGGGGAGGAATATGGTTCTTCCCCCCATTAAATGTGTGCGTGAATGTTTGTTTTTGTGGCGAGCGTCAATGGCGTTATGAGATGATTAATATGTATTTTTGTTAACTGTGAAAGGTGTGTGCAATTGGAGGGTATATATATTGTTTTATATATACCCCCCCCCCTTCTTCGGATGTCATTATTTAAGCGGAGACAGCGGAGAGAAGGTGGAGAAGGTAACTGGTCAGCAGCGGCGCGACGTAAAAAATTATATTTTGTTAATGGCACCCCTCCTGTGTTTGTTTGGATGTCATGAATTCACAGCCGAGACAGTGGAGGGGCTGAAGTTACAATGGAACAGTGGCGGAGAAAAATGTCCAACAACACAGTTTCTCATATTGATTGGATAGTTTCTCATCCAAGATCCGCATCTCTTGGATAATGTTGTTTACATGACATGGATGCCTGAATTAATTTATTTTGTTTCTGTCAGACACATATCCGACGAATAATTTCGCCAACTACAAAATGTCGGGCAGCTTTCGTCGAATCGCCATGAACACTAGCGTCCTCTATCGGATTTACGATGAACTAGAACGCGCTGACAACGGGTCTCGTATTTACATTCAGGTAGGAGTAGCTCAGAGTGTGTGCAAGTGTTCTAAAATCAACTCCATTCCCGATCCGACCAGGTTATGCGTAATACGTCACCACTTCCTGTGCTTGTACGATTGGAACCGTTTGCTTCGTTACGATAACCATTGATGTGGCATGATGAATCAGTACAAGGAATCCCTATACACAATTCACCTGGACATTATGGAAGTATCTGATTAGCTGCGCCATCAAGCAATGAGTTAGTGAGTGAGTGAGTGAGTGAGAGAGAGAGAGAGAGAGAGAGAGAGAGAGAGAGAGAGAGAGAGAGAGAGAGAGAGAGAGAGAGAGAGAGAGAGAGAGAGAGAGAGAGAGAGAGAGAGAGAGAGAGAGAGAGAGAGAGAGAGAGAGAGAGAGAGAGAGAGAGAGAGAGAGAGAGAGAGAGAGAGAGAGAGAGAGAGAGAGAGAGAGAGAGAGAGAGAGAGAGAGAGAGAGAGAGAGAGAGAGAGAGAGAGAGAGAGAGAGAGAGAGAGAGAGAGAGAGAGAGAGTATGAGTAAATGAGTGAGTGACTGAGTGAGTGAGTGAGTGACTAAGAAAATAAGTAAATAAACATGCAACTAAGTAAGTAAGTTAATAAGTAAGTAAATACCTAAGTAAGTACATTATTTCCAACAACAACAACCCAAGAATACACATTCCATTACTACAACATACACAATTTGCAACAGGCGAACACTAAGATAAGCAACAGTGTTTGTGGCAAGGTGTGAACCGAAGTGCAATACGTAGCAACTGTTTACCCCCATCTAAAAGACATTAGGCACATGATGCTCGGTTTTTACTTTACCCCACTCTCGCTATATATGTTATATTTTACCGGACAGTTACATCATTTTAATTTTATTGTATTTAATATTTGACGTTGACGTGATTAGGTTGACGCCCGATACACTCTTCGTTACTGCGAGATCAACATTGCCGTTATTTTAACGATACCATATATTTTACCTGCCTGTCCTATGGTTACCTTAATTGTGAGGTGGCTTTATTACTGGGGTGATCGTAAGGCAAGGCTCGACTGTAACACATACATTTTCTTCCTAACCATACAGTATAAAATATATTCCTGTTAACATACCACCACTAAACATAAATCAGACTGAAGGATTTAATTATAAGTTTAATAAATTACACTGTAACATTGTTAATCTAACGACGCTCCATCTAGAAGATCGACGTTCTACCACTGCGCTCTCGCGCCTTTTTTAGTACGATATAAATTACACGTCATATGTCTACGTCACCGACAGGGTCTCCTGGATAAGGAGTTACTCCATGAGTCTGTCTACCGGATAGATTGGCCAATGTTGCGGGATTTGCAGGGAAGGTTCTCCTGGAGCGACGAACACACACACCTCGTTCTGCTGGTAGGTCGACCATGTCCGCAATCGGCGACGTGTTGACCAATCGTCGGTCTAGGTTCCTGGTGGAAATATTCCACAAAACGCATGTAGCAATGAATCTGGAATTCCTACAAAGTCTCTTTGTGTTTTAGAATGATTTAATACGGCGATCTGAACCAAAATCGTGCAACATTTAAAGAAAATAGTGGGTTTTCAAGAATATTTACACAATGTATAGCTTTGGAGGTATTCGTCCCATCACATAAAAATTATAAATTGTTAGCATATAATTATGATAACCAAATTCGTTTAGGTTAACTTATTATTCCTCAAATGGACGTTTTCGCTGTATGCTTACTCCTAGGTTTGTGTTACTATCATGTCTGTTTATGTCTGTCCGTCTGTCTGTTGGTATGTCTGTCTGTCTGTCTGTCTGTCTGTCTGTCTGTCTGTCTGTCTGTCTGTCTGTCTGTTTGTCTGTCTGTTTCTCTCTCTCTCTCTCTCTCGCTCTCCTCCCTCTAAGTATATATCTCTTCTCCCTGTGTCTGTGTTTGTGGAGGTTGTTAGTAAATGTTTCATGCCTTTTTTACCTAAACTATAATAATGTGAAACTAGTAATATGGTGAATGTTAAGTGTAATCAAGCCATGATGTATATAGTTATTCTTGGTCAAATCGACACTTTCGGTTCCGATACATATTGTCTGTCATTAATTGTTCTGTATCCTGTGCAGGCTCAACGAGATTCGCTCACGCCTACGCACTATGATTACGACGAGAACATTTTCCAACAGGTGCGAAGACAGCCACGCTAACTTACAAACACGTACGCACGCAGGCACACACGCAGGCACGTACGCACGTCCTCTCAAAGACACGCACGTAAACACACCCACACACACCCACACATATCTAAACACACCCAAACACACCCACACACACCCACACACACCAACACACACCAACACACACCCACACACGCCTACACACACCCACACACACCCATATATACCCACACACACCCACACACACACACACACAAACACGAACGCAAACGCACATTCCATCTATATAATCATATTAACGAACTTTACAGAATGCTGCGTATATCACTGTATTCAACAACTATAAATAATACTGTATTTATCTAAATGATCTTGAATGATTGCAGACACCCACACATGCAAACGCACATTCCATCTATATAATCATATTAACCAACTATACAGAATGCTGTGTATATCAATGTATTCATCAACTATAAAGAATGCTGTATATACAACAGTATTTATCTAAATTATGTTGAATGATTGCAGATCTTCGGCTACAAGCGTTTCATATTGTTCCATCCTGACAATTATGGAAACATTTACCCGCATCCCGTACATCACTCTAGAGACAGGTACACACAGGTACGTGCACAGTGTCACGCACTACAGGTCCACTACGGTACGTACTTTAAATTTGCCTTCAAAATTTATATTTTGTCGGCTCCTGCATAATTAATTTAGCGAAAAAGCAAGCATATCTAGTATCCACTAAGACGTGCCAGCTCGTTTACGTAACGTTTTAATGCAGTTTTGGTCAAATCATCAAAACACTTTTTAACCTGTTTAATTCTGCATTTAGAAAAAAGGAAGACATTTTCAAACTGTAAACCTTGACTTGAACGCGCAATACCATTAAATGCTCTTGTTTCTGTGTTGACGTTGTTGACTTTCGTTGCTCTCTTAACATCAATGTGAAGAAGTGATGATATTTAGACTGTTCGCTTTATTCATATTCGGACATCGCATTAGGAAGCAGGTTTTATTCCATTTCTTCACAACCTCCTTGCATTGTACAATAGAGTAACTTCAGCTTTCTGCAAACAGGCTGACTTCGATCATCCCGATTTTGAGAAATTCCCTAAACTGAAGAACCTTGAAGGGATTGAAGCGGTGCTGGGACCGGGGGATCTCCTCTATGTTCCCTCCTTGTGGTGGCACTTGGTCGAGGCTTCTAGGGAAGGGTGAGTGGCGACTATCGTGGGGAACGGTGTTGTAGTAGATAGAACAACGGTGGCGTAGTACGTAGAACAACGTTGGCGTAGTAGTTAGAACAACGGTGGCGTAGTAGTAAGAACAACGGTGGCATAATAGTTTACGGTATTTTGTAACTTCAGTGGAACCTCACTATTAAGGTCACACTTGGAACTGGGCACAAATGGCCTGAATTGGCGAGGTGACCATATTAGGAAGACTAATTTCCGAAAGTTGATATGGTTCGACTGGATTTTAAAGTTCCTTCAATCAAAACGTCCAGTGCTGCGTTTGAATAATTTGCGTATTGATTCATTATACGGGTATGCTTTCTTGACCAGCCCAAGCTTCTCCATGGCGTTCCGTCATTTCCCCAAGCGACTGGCCTACTACAACAGTTTCGTGCATCCCTGGGACTCCGCAGCCCCTCCAAGGAAGGACGGAGCTGTCGTCTACCACGGCGACGTCGCTCGCTATACAGACCCCTATACAGGTGGGACGGTGCCTGTTATACACACTGCATACTGTCTACGCTAGTAGCTTTATATTAAAGCAGTTTGCGTGCGGAATGCGGATGTGCGCGCGACGGTGTGAATGTGCGAGTATGCTGTGCGCATGTGCATGTGTGTGTGTGTGTGTGTGTGTGTGTGTGTGTGTGTGAGTGTGTGTGTGTGTGTGTGTGTGTGTGTGTGTGTGTGTGAGTGTGTGTGTGTGTGTGTGTGTGTGGGTGTGTGTGTGTGTGTGTGTGTGTGTGTGTGTGTGTGTGTGTGTGTGTGTGTGTGTGTGTGTGTGTGTGTGTGTGTGTGTGTGTGTGTGTGTGTGTGTGTGTGTGTGTGTGTGTGTGTGTGTGTGTGTGTGTGTGTGTGTGTGTGTGTGTGTGTGTGTGTGTGTGTGTCCCCCGCAGTGTCGTGCCCGTACTCGTGCGAGTACTCATGCGCGTACTCGTGGGCGTGCCTTTTCTGAGTTTGAAATGCCTGTGAGTGTGTGCATTGGGAGTTTATGTGAGCTTGTATGTGTTTGTGTTTGAGTGTGCGCATCCGCGTGCGCGTGTGCACCTGTGCGGGCGAGCCTGTGTCTGTTAATGCGTTTTAATATCATACTTTTGTCAATAGTAACAACCGACGTTACTACAACCCAACGTACTACAATTTGTACACGAAACATACGTTTGTATTATATTTTGGTAACTCACCAGCTGAAATACCTACTACGTTTTCGTGCTGCAAGACGTTTGTTATAATGTTTTTTTTAAATCTCCCTTGCCGTACTAATAAAACAGTAGAACACACTGTAAATAACCTATTTACATGTGTAACGTTTTACACAACATATCATTCATCTTAGTACGTATTGCACAATGCCATTGTTAATTATCATTTATACCTTTACTTTTCTAGGTCACACTTTCTCAGTTAGCAAGCCTGACAACGCGGTAGATAGGATTCACATTCGCCGCCAGGTGGAGCATATGCTAGCGGCGTCTACCGGCAGTTACAGGAAGGTAAACTGTTAACTTACAAATAACAGTTATGTACAGTATTATGAATCTTAAAACCTGGATACTCTTGACATTTTTTTGCACGACCAGACCAGTCAGTGATAGCTTAGTTGGGTGGTGTCGGTGTCAGTCGGCTACTGTATCCACTTGTCCGATTGAATCGTGACTAGTCGGTTTCAATCTGACATAGTCGAACGTTTTCAAATTGACTTGATTGTGACGTCATGCTGGATTCGAGTCTCACTAAATCTGTGTCGGTGTAGTGAATACACTACAAACGGTGCTTGTTTGGTTTGATCTGGTCGGATCGGGTCTGGTCGGTCGATAAGTGTCAGTGGTTTTACATAAATATTGTTTTTGAAGAAGAACTTTGATTTTTGCACCTGCATTGAACTTTCCAAAAATAAATTGAGTTTAGTGTTGATCACTTATGCATTTATAAAACTGATGTTAATGGAATGAAATGGGTTGGGAAGGTATTTTGTAAAATACATAACCGCTGTATACAGTTATTGTATTGATTGTATTACAGTTAAAAAAACATTGGTCTCGTAGTGAGAATGATGTGTACCAGTATATGTTTAAACTAACATTTGTGGCATGATGAAGTTATGCAACTTAATTTTATGCCTGCATTTTCATAAATTTATGAACATTATAATATAACTTTATGTTATCAACTGAACAGTGCTTGTGTGTTACTGTAGATCGTTTAATATAGTACAGTGGTTTTTTTTAAGAGAATGTTCTACAACATATTTAATTGAACAACTGTTTCGCGGGACATCGAGATGCTGACGTCATTACTTATCTGTGACACTTCGACTCATTAATATTATAATTTATGCAAAATGTGCTATCACCGTGATCTTTCAGTTGTGATCAGTTGTGTAAATACATGCCAGAACAGCATGAAGTATGAACTCTTTATTTATAGTTATATACTAACAAATAAATATTATTCAGAAATGAAGCATTTTAAACATATGAATTCCTGAAGTAACCTCGTATTACTTATAAATGTAAGTCGTGGTGCATTCCTTTTAACACTCGCCAACCTAAATTTGACCTTTCGTTTTTGAAAATCTGACGAATGTCTATATGTGTTGTAGGTGAAGGAAGTTCTACACGAGATTCTCGACGGGCGGTTCAACCATCCCGAGTTTTCTAAAGAGGAGCCATGAGTTCTCTATGTCTTCGGAAATGAACTATTGGGTTATTCATAGATTTACTGCGCTGCATTCAGGCTGTATATTCATTTCAAAAACCCAAAACATGGTGCTATTGTTACTGCGACTTTCCAACAAGTACCGCTACAGACTGCATTTTGAGAGAAATAAACTTGAGGAAGAAACGGAAATCTCACTGATATAATTATTACTCTTTACATACTGAATTAAAAAAAAAAAGGTAGTTCTGTGTTTAGTCTCGTCTTGAAGGTGTGTAATTTTGTCACTTCTATTAAAATCAAGTACTTGCTTTGTGTACTATTTGCATTGCATTTTGTGATTATGTGTCTATGAGACGAGACGAACTCGCTTGTTTTTCTCATTAGTTGTGATGCCTACTACCCCCGAACAACTAATGTTTATCTCTCACAGTTGAGTTATAGCGCGAACCTATTTTATTACCGCATGTCCCATGTTATGATCTACCTGGGCGAATGTGTCTCTTCTTGGTGTGCAAGAAACCATTGAACATCAGGTACTAACATAGCTACTACTGTTTTAGTAAGCTGGGCAATGTTGGCACGGAGTTGCAAGCAAATAACGTTCCTGACCTGATGTTCAACATATTTCCCTTTCCTGTATTTCACACATTAACCTGTGTTTTATTGCCCAAATAAGGCACAATCGGTCGATTAATAACGTCGTCGCTTTCCCGCAAGTTGACGTTCAAGCAATGTTATGGCCAGTTCAAGACGTATTCTAGTTTGGCAAGTAAGTATAATTTCTAATGAACTAGTCATAATGTATTCATGTTGTCTTAGTATTTGCCTGAGACCTCGGACCAATACTGCAACACTACATATTATATGAATGTCTTGTGAATACGTGATGTTTTTGTACAAACAAATCATTGTCAATACAGTGCGATTAACCCTCGTAGCGATATTTTATCTTTCATTAAATCAATGCGTTAAGTATGGCTTCAATAATAACATCACATGGTAACACGCGAACGGAAGGGACTTGCTTTGTTTAGATCTGTAATGTTGAACAAGATGCATCATTCAATTCGGATTTGTTTTAGTGTATCTATCTCGAATTTTCTTCTACAAACTTACGACATATGCTGTGATAACAAATATAATTATTGTTGTCTTCATCATCTGTGTTAATTAAGTGGCGTGGACCTCATCCGTCGAGGGAGCAAGGTAAGGACTACGATTGTTGTGTTTATCACAGCAAATATAAATTACACGTATTACTTACTTATTACCCGTTACACCGGATAGGCGGATAGGGCAGCAACGAAGTTCCTCCACCTCTGTATCTCTCCGACCTTTCGCTGTACGGTGCCCCAGCTGTGGTTCATTTCCCTCAGCTCCGCCTCCGCTGTTCTCCTCCATGTTGTCTTTGGGCGCCCATGTTTCCGCTTCCCTTCTGACGACTACCAGACAGCTGTTTTTGTGATGGCGTGTGCATCCATGCGGAGGACATGTCCAATTCACCTCCAGCGTCTTCTTTCAATTATGGTGGGCATGTCTTCTTGCTGGCATTGGGAAAGCAACTCCTGGTTGGATACAGTTCTTGGCCAGAAGATCCTAATTATTTTTTTCTGAGGCACGTCTTGCGGAAGGTGGACAGTCTGGATAGGTCCTGCTCTGTCAATCTCGAGCACTCCGCCCCATACCGCAATGTTGACAGCACTGCTAACTGCTTCACACAGAGCAATAATTTTAATATCAAAACATAGGTTTACGTTCAAATATGTTACGTTTGACCTTCTCCGACATTCACATCCACAGTTTTTAAATGATTGTCGTTAAAACAAATTATCCCATATGTTGTGTTTGTGACTGTATTGTGTCATATTACGAAGCGTGTGACCGAAGGCATTTAACTAATTTTAATAGCCAACCTAACGGGCACCGGAACCGGAACTCCTGTTCGGCCCAGATAGCAATACATACAATATCGTACCAATGATGCCGATTCGGCCCATTGCATACATCACATTCCCTTACACTTATTTTGCGAAAAGTATTTAATAAACGATTAATATTTCACTGAATGTAATATTGAAATTAAATGTCTTTCATTAATATAATTGTGTAGCAACTAGCTAGAAACTAAAAGTCAGTATTTGCTGTATTATAATTTCAAAAGTCAATATTTGCTGTGTAATGATTTCAAAAGTCAATTCGCATGGTGTTACAAGTCCAAACGAAGTGGTGCACGACGCACACGAATCGATCTGCGCGGCGATGACGGAGTTGCAAGTTTCTGCTGGATCGAGACGTCGTGTGGCGATGCGGGACTCATCAGATACGATTTATCAAGTTGTGCGCGGTTGCGCGGAGTCGTTGTAGTCACCGGCATAGCTGCGTGTATCGGAGCAGCCCGTATCGGAGTAGCTGGAATAGTTGCTACCACATCGTTAATATGCAACGGCGGCGGTGTGGTCACCTCTTGACGTCGTAGTGCCTCGGAGTCCACTGACGTCTTCTCGCCAGTACGCCGTAAATGATCGACATGGCAGCAGCGTAGTATGTGACCAACACGAACAAGGTAGTGCATTGGCCCAAGCCGCTTAACGATCGAACAGAGAACGAACTTGATAATGCCATTGTCATAACAGTTCCTCACCCTCGCCAACTGCATCAGAGTGAACTCTCGCATTGATGACTGTCGGTCGTGATCTAGCGCTTGGATGTCTTGTTTGTTCTGCACGTCTGTCATCAAGCTTCAATAAAGTGAGCCGAGTACGAAACTGTCTTTTCAGGAATAGTTCTGCTGGAGTACGACCTGTTACAGCGTGCGGAGTTGTGCGATACGTTAGCAGAAAGCTCTGCAGTCTCTGACTTTCCGAAACACCAGACTTGTTATACACGTTTTCTGGCATTCCTGATTGCTTCAACTCGATCCCGATTGCATCAATCTTGTGACCTAAATACTCGACTTATTTCGTTAAGAAGCTGCATTTAGCACGGATTCCATACTTTTCAAGCCATTGAAGTACAGTCTCCAGTCTCTGAAGATGTTCTGCCTCAGAACCAGCTGTTATGAGTATGTCATCAATGTAACAGCAGACACCTGGGATTCCCTGCAATACCTGGTCCATCACATTCTGAAACACGAGTGGCGCTGTCTTGATTCCATACGGCAGTCTTGTTGGTTGGAATAGACCCTTCGTCGTGTTTATTGTCAGATAGTGTCTCGAATTCTCGTCTACTTTTAGTTGATTGAATGCGTTTGAGAGGTCAATTTTGATAAATGCCTTACCAACAACGAGTGTAGTGAAAATATAATCAGCGGTTGGAAGAGTGTCCAACCTTGTTGATCTATACCTTGTAATCACTGCAGATGCGTACGTTATCTTCTGGTTTAGGAACAATGACCACCGGCGACGCCCACTCCGCTCGTTCGACCTTCTTCAAGATGCCCGCAGCAACTTGCTTGTCGAGCTCTTTGTCGACCTTCTCGCGCAAAGAGTATGGTACAGGTCTCGCTTCATGAAATATTGGAGCCACATCGTCTTCCAGTGTGATGTGTGCTTTGAATGGCGTCATTTCACCGTATACGTCTGCAAAAAACATATTTGTATTTCCCAAGGAGTCTCTCCAAACTGCGATCGCCTTTGCGTTCGACTTGAAGTATTTTTTCCCAATTGAGTTTAATCCTCTCCATCAAGTTTCGCCCAAAAAGAAACGTGCGTCTCCATTCGGCTACAAGTAATAGCAGTTGGCATTCTTGATCACCGTACTTGGCGTTCAGAGTAATTTCCAAAAGAATTCCAATACAATGTCCTGTGTACCCTCTAAATTTTGCTGTAGAGTCCTTTAATACGACAGACTGGAAGAACTTCGTGTAAGTTTCTTCGCTAATGATGGACACCGAAGACGCAGTGTCCACGGTGAAAGAGATTGGCGTACCATTGACGTCTACTTTGACGTTTAGTTCGTCACTGCCAACAACATTTACTGAAGAAACATCGCTCACTTCATACAAAGCTTCATCATCCTCATTGCCGATGTGATTTGTTCTACCGCTACGTTTCTGTCTGTAACTACCGCATAATTCTGGCTTTGAGCTTCCTCTATTGCGGCAGGCATTTGCGACATGGCCGATCTTGTTACAGCTGAAACATTTAGCATTTTTGAAGCGACATGCGTCTGCCTGATGCTTGCCATGGCAACGGTAATACTTTTGATCAGTGTCAAAATGAGAAGCAGCTCTCTTAACAAATCTGCGTTGTTGTTGTTTGACAGCATCCATTGATGAATGCGCATGTCTAATTTTACTGCCCGAACGTGCCATGTCCATTTGAATGCTAATTTCGCAAGCGCGTTTCCACGACAAATCATGTTCTGCCAACAGCCGATTGCAAATGGCCTCCTCCTTGACACTCACAACTAACCCGTTTCTAAGCCTTTTATTTAGTTGATCTTCGTCACCAAAGGCGCAATTAATACTAAGGTTTTTTAAAGCTACGACATAGTCTGAAATCGACTCGTTCTCCGCTTGGTCGCACGTATCAAACTGATAACTCGATATGACCTCGTTTTCACACGACTGGTAAAGGCTAGTAGGCAGGCCTGTTAAATCTGAATATGACTTAGTAGTTATGTCATTTGGTGTGCACAAAGACACCAACAAGTCGACAGCCTGCGACCCGACTACTGCAATTAGCACATCCACTGATTGATCTTCCGCTATTTCATTTATTCTCAGCCACGCATCGTCGCTTGTACGTCTGCCAATTATCATGGCCTGGTTCAAATTCCTTTAGTGAGCGGATAATAGCGGTAGCCATATTGTTGATTATAGCACTTCAACAACTATAGTTCAATCAAAGACAAAGTTCGCAGAACCTCTATTATAACTTGAAACTGTAGTGAATAGGCCTACTATCCACCATATGAGAAGAATCAACGTTATTTTCTTTTCCTGCTGAACTGAACTACCAGTGTCAATGTATCTTGTCAATTGTCATCACGCCCAGACGTCCACGCCAGCAGCCATGTGAAATTTGCGAAGCACGTGGCAGCTGTCACTTTCGAGTGCGCCAGCGGCGATTCAGTGGCGGCTATTTTTGTTCCGCCTGCTGCATGTCGACAGTTCACGGACGTTTTGCATCACATCCTCGTCGCCAACTTGTTGTGTATGTGATTGTCTTGTGTCATATTACGAAGCGTGTGACCGAAGGCATTTAACTCATTTTAATAGCCAACCAAACTGGCCCCGGAACCGGAACTCTTGTTCGGCCCAGATACCAATACATACAATATCGTATCAATGATGTCGATTCGGACCATTGCACATACCACACCATATATTTGGAAATTAGTAACATAAAGCAATATTTATTATGGCAATGTAGTAGGTATACGATCAGCGATTTTCTATATTTTATATTATGACTTAAGCCAAGATTGTTATCCGCCATTTTTTAAAGATGGCGTCGTTTGAGGATAATTTTCATGGTCTTGTGGTTCTGCACGAAGCACAGGCTGATCGTAGTGAAAACCAAGGACAGGAAGACATGGACCAGTCGGAAACCACGGCTGCTGGCCCAAGTGATGGCGTTGACGCAGACGTGTCACGGACATTAATTATGAATCTTGTGGCTCGAGCCAGAAGATTCATAATTAACAGTCTTCGCGCATTAATTGCAGCGTGGCTGGATGCTTCCCAGAGAAGTCGAGATGGTGTCCGATTGAACAGGTCTGCCAGGGAGTAAAGTGTAAAGCGCTTTGAGCAGTCCTGAGGACTGGATACTGCGCTATATAAGAACTTACCTTTTTAATGTCTAAGATCTTGCAGGGATTATATCATTGCTGTTGCCGCTGACAATGACTGCGATTCTTAATGACCTATTCAAAAAGTTGGCTCATTAATGCTTGGCTGCCAGTGTCTGTCGCCTGCATGTTTCAATTAAATAAAATTAAGGAAAATGTCCAAAACGTTTTTCGTAGTTATTTTTTTAAATATTATAGAAATCAGTCTGAAACCAGTTACCTAAAAATTACCACTAGTCTACTGATACCTAAAATAGCGTTGTATGCGTACATATGATCAGAAAAAAACATCTGTCTGACATGTATTCAAGGATTTTACAGATAGTAGTACAACTGTGCATTTCTTTCAATATCGTTTAGCAGGCCACTAGTTAAATGTGGACCAGTAACTTTGCTGATCCGGCTGACCAGCACAATTTTTAGGGTAAAGGCTGAACGCTGGATGGCATCCATCTCTGATAAAAAGTGGACATGAACCTTTAGTAGTGTAGCATAGCAACAATTACTGATGCCTGGATAACATGTTTTTCCTGCTAGTTCTATTATCAAACAACGCTTACCACATCCTGCTGTAGCTGTGAGACTAGAGTGGTTTCAACGTTGGCTGCCTGTAAAAGGACACACTGTTTAGCCTGTAGTAGACTGAGGAAGCAGACTATGGTGGACATGCTCACTACATGGTCACTAGTCTTATGATAAAGTCAAATGTCTTGATAGATAATTAACTTATTGTTTTGTTGTCCCAATGCATCTTCCAAATATTCCATGGAGGACAGTGACTACAACAGATGATGCAGACTTCAATGTTTACTTCAGCCTTTCCAAGATATTCACTGGGGATGCGAAAAGATACAGATGCTTTCTGGGAAAAACTTAAAGTGAATTATCTCACATCTATTAAAATACAGTTATGATTTCAACAATTTGTGTCCACATTGACGGACAAAATTAATTAATATGACGTATCCAGTCCGCTTAAAAAATACATGTATATTATTGTCTCACATTGGCTTTCCAGTTTTCCAAAGCAAGATCTACGTAGTTAAGCTACGTGTCTTCTCAAAGGTAACAGTGAGAAAGCCTACTCTTCTTCATCTATGGCTTTCCGATGTTCTTCACCGTTGACCACCACTTCTCACACTTGACCACCACTTGACGACCACTTCTCCCATTTGACCACCAGTTAGCTAACCATTAACAATACCAACATCAATTTAAATTATTAAAAAACCTAACTTGTCGATTACTTTTACCGATGTGAGGCTACGTCCACTCCACCATTTAGGACTTGTGCGCTATATCGCCTTACTGACTTCATTGTGAGAAAAAGGGCTTGTTACTTAATGTGAAGAAAACAAAGATCATGGCCACTGAAAATGCATTGTCAAAACAGAAATTGCAATAAACGGGGTGCAAGTTCAAAATGTGAACCACTACGAATACCTTGGAGCAAGACTACAAGGAGACGGCAAGACATCATCAGAGATCACAGGAAGAATAGCCATAGCAACGCAGAAACTAAATATTCTGAAACATGTATGGAAAGGATAAAACATACCAACAAAGATAAGAATTTAAAAAACTTGCGTTTTCCCAACAGCTCTATACAAGCATTTGAGATTAAATGTTACAGAAAAGTCCTAAGAGTGCCATGGATAACAAGAACACCCAAAGCAGATATTCTTAAACAATTAGACATAAAGAACTGTCAACTAGTGAATAGAATAAAAGGACTAAAAATGAGTTATTTTGGCCACATCAAAAGACATCATTCCTTAGATAAAACAGTCCTAGAAGGCAACGTGGAGGGAAAGAGAAGAAGGGGAAGACCAAGGAGAAGATGGGAGCAGGACATCAGCGACTGGTTGGAAGACGACATCGTGAGAGCAGGGAGACGAACGGCAGACAGAGCAGCGTATCGTGGGAGCATCTGGGCAGCTACGTCTCGCAGAGATATGCTGAACTGAAGAAGAAGACTTCATTGTGGCTACATGCTTCTGTTAGATTCGCTGCATAGAGGTAGTCAAACAGTGATAAATTGTTACATGTGAATGATGACATACATTATATGCGTTGATTTGTCACCGTCTTCCCTGCCAGCCGTTTACCGGCAGCAGCATCTTTGTAGGGCTGCCTGCTTCTAGTAACTTCATCCTGTGTCGTCAAAATATTGAGATATTGATAAAAGTTACTGATGATAGTGTCTTTGCCAAGGGTACAACGTTATCAGAAATTCCAGAGGCCACTGTCCTAAATTTAATTGTTGGTTTGACAAATTGATGTGGAAGCACGTGCGTACGTGCATACGGCCAGCTACGCCCCTGACTGCCACTTTCAGTATCGACGCTTCCTCGTGCTCTGTTAGAATAAACTGCCAGTTTCAGTTTCAACGCTTCTACGAGCTCGGTCAGTATAACTGCCTGCTTCAGCCTCGGAGCTGCGGCGCTGTCACACAGATGAAGCGTCTGTGAGCCTACCCACGCATAGGGTTAACTGTCAAACACATAATACAACTGAATCATGTGTCATCGTATTCAGCATTGATCGGCCGTCACAGAAACATTGCCGAGATGTTTCCAATACGGATGATTGTCGTTACGGATGGAATGGTAGCCATTTCGACAAGTTGGTAAATTTGGTATATGTTTCACTTCGTTTCTGTTGAGAATAATGAATGTATAATGCGCTGTATAGATTTATAATAGCTACATGCCTTTTTAATAGAAGATTTAATAAAGATTTATAATAGCTACATGCCTTGAAACCATGTTGGTTTTAACCTGTCATTAAACACAAATAAACACACACACGCGCACGTATACACACACACACACACACACACACACACACACACACACACACACACACACACATACACACACACACACACACACACATATATATATATATATATATATATATAAGCAATATACAAACACACACACCGTGCATAAATACACGGACATGCACACACGCACACACGCACACACGCACACAAGCATACACGCACATACGCACACATATGCCCGCACACACGCACGCACTCACTCACACCACACACACACACACACACACACACACACACACATATATATATATATATATATATATATATACAAGTGTATATATATAAATTATATATATATATATGTATATATATATACAAGCACACGCACACACATATACGCACGCACGCACACATATTCACGCACATACACACACAAACACACACACAAACACACACGCACACACACACACACACACACCATAAACAATACAAAAGTGGACCTTCTAGGCTGCCCTGCAGCTGCCCTGCAATCGAGCACGACTGCCATTGTGTGCACTGGTTAGAATACCCACAATAGTTCACTTGAGAATTAACAATAAAATCATAAATAATTGGTTTGGATTACATTATTTAGTAGGTTGTATCTCATATTTGGCAGAAGATTGGGGTATAGTTGTACACAATGTAACGGAGGAGACGCTCGGTTTTGGCTATAGTGGCTGTAGCGGTATGTTACTGGAAACGGCGTGTTGTCAAGAATAAATCAGACATTAAAAGATAATGATCTGGTCTGATTGCTCCATAAAATTCAGAGACTGCGCACGGAAATGTGACTTTATAATCTTGTGTATCCACCTTAGCTCCCTGGTGTGGCGATCCATCTGCTGACGACTTTAATATGGCTTATCCATTCTTATTAACTAACCCTTTTGTATTGATGCGCCTCTAAGCTTGGTTTCCGAGGATTTAGGCACAAAAGAAGATACCTTACTATTACTATTATTATTACTAACATAACGTCGAACAGACGGTAGATGTTTGTCTGTTGACGTAGGTTTCCCTCTGACCAAAGAACAGTTGCAGATCCAGTGTCACCCTGTCATTTTATACGCCGTCCAAAGATCGAGGTAGACAATGTGTCCGTAATTAGAATGCCATTTACGCGTCCGGTTTGATAGCAGACACATCCTTGTGGCAACTGATATATAAATATCGTGTGTTGACGGATAATATAACGACATTGTCGACAGTTACGGAGCGTTGGATGTCAGTTGACCACTCTCTATATTCAGCATGGCGCTAATTTTCGTTCTACTCGCTGCATTGGTCTGTCTCTCAGTGGGAGACCAACAGATTGCGCAACAAGGTGAGGATAAATGTAGTAGAAAACTGCGGTAGCTGACCCACTTCGTCAGACTAGTGACATTTGTGACCAGCCACTGTAAAATGGGCATTAAGTCGCACAATTATTAAATTGGGTTTTGTACATTTTTTTATTCCACAAATCATATGCTTTAACATTTTACCTAATGTGTTGAACTACATTCAGTATTTTTTATTTATTGCTCAAATTTAAGCAAATGAAGAAACAAGGTTTTGACCCACCAGATAATGTTTAATCACATTGTCTATTGTTTTTATTCTACGCGTCCGTAAAATCTTTTATTCTGCTAGTTTTGGATTGTTTGTGAAGGAAATAAACTGGACATTGAAGAATTGTGTTATACGGTGGGCGTTCTTGCCAAACTCACCAAAATGATGGAACATGATCTAGACAGATATGGTAGGCCGTGTCCAAGATAGGACTGTGTGACTTAATACCCGGTGGGCTCTTGTCAATGATAGGCCTTTGTTACATATTACCTGGTGGACTCGTGTTCAAGATAGGCCTGTGTTACTTAATACCCGGTGGGATCGTGTCCAGGATAGGCCTTTGTTACTTAATACCCGGTGGACTTGTGTCCAAGATAGGCCTTTGTTACTTAATACCCGGTGGGCTCGTGTTCAAGATAGGCCTGTGTTACTTAATACCCGGTGGGATCGTGTCCAGGATAGGCCTTTGTTACTTAATACCCGGTGGACTCGTGTCCAAGATAGGCCTTTGTTACTTAATACCCGGTGGGCTCGTGTCCAGGATAGGCCTGTGTGACGTAATACCCGGTGGGTTCGTGTCCAGGATAGGCCTGTGTGACGTAATACCCGGTGGGCTCGTGTCCAGGATAGGTCTTTGTTACTTAATACCCGGTGGTTTCGTGTCCAGGATAGGCCTTTGTGACGTAATACCCGGTGGGCTCGTGTCCAGGATAGGCCTGTGTGACGTAATACCCGGTGGGCTCGTGTACAGGATAGGCCTGTGTGCCGTAATACCCGGTGGGCTCGTGTCCAGGATAGGCCTGTGTTACTTAATATCCGGTGGGCTCGTGTCCAGGATAGGCCTTTGTTACTTAATACCTGGTGGGCTCGTGTCCAGGATAGGCCTGTGTGACGTAATACCCGGTGCGCTGTGGGGGTTCACATTTGTGTTCCAGGACACTACTGCAGCCACCGCCATCATATATCTCCTAATGGTTGGACATGTTATTATATATATATATATATTTATGTATATATATATATATATATATGCATATATATATATATATAGAGAGAGAGAGAGAGAGAGAGAGAGAGAGAGAGAGAGAGAGAGAGAGAGAGAGAGAGAGAGAGAGAGAGAGAGAGAGAGAGAGAGAGAGAGAGAGAGAGAGAGAGAGAGAGAGAGAGAGAGAGAGAGAGAGAGAGAGAGAGAGAGAGAGAGAGAGAGAGAGAGAGAGAGAGAGAGAGAGAGAGAGAGAGAGAGAGAGAGAGAGAGAGAGAGAGAGAGAGAGAGAGAGAGAGAGAGAGAGAGAGAGAGAGAGAAAATATCTTCTATAATGGTCATATTGTATCACATGAAAGTATGTTTTATGCTTAGCATACAGCTTGGTGATTATTATTATTGTAAGTTGGTGTTGCAAAACTGCATTGTCTTGGCAATTTCAGAATGTTAAACCATAGAATGCATAGGTGAACATTTTTATTTATATCTCTCTGCAGATTAATGAGACGTTCATAAAGCAATAATGAAACTACATATATTATTATAAATGTGTAGGTATTTTCAATATTATTAAAATAACAATGCTATTGAAAAACAAACTAACTGATGCGAATGTTTGCACATTACTTTGGTAGCTACTTTGAACAGTTCTTAATTAACAATCTCGCTACCAAATGCTTACACAATAATAATAATAATAATAAGATAACTTCTATTGCGCCTAAATCCTTGGAAACCTAGCTCAGGGGACACATTGGGGTAATATATGTATGCGACTTACAACCATCTACTCTTTCTCAGACGAAACTTGTCGCCAGGGACATGGGGATTCTTGCAACATGTGGCGGGATTCACCTGGACGGAAAGAAAAAGATAATCACAAACCGACATTTCTCGGAGAAGAGTTCTTCTTCAAGACACGGCCCGTCCCTCGCTACCACTACACCGACTCCAGGGTGTACGAGGCAATCGCTAGACAGGTTGGTGTGGCCGAAGTCAGTGGCCGTAGTATGGCTGTAAATAACCCAATAGGAACAGCAACAACACCAGTTACCACCGTCAACATAACCACCTCTACCACAACTAATACACCACTACCACCATCACCACCGCCACCACAACCACCTCTACCACAACTACTACACCACTACCACCACCACCACCACCACCACCGCCACCACAACCACCACGATCATCGCCACCACAACCACCTCTACCACAACGACTACCACCTCTACCACCACCACGATCATCGTCACCACAACCACCTCTACCACAACGACTACCACCTCTACCACCATCACGATCATCGCCACCACAACCACCTCTACCACAACGACTACCACCTCTACCACCACCACGATCATCGCCACCACAACCACCTCTACCACAACGACTACCACCTCTACCACCACCACGATCATCGCCACCACAACCACCTCTACCACAACGACTCTACCACCACTACCATCACCACGATCACCGCCACCAAAACCACCATCTTAACCACAATGAGCCAAAGTTGAAGCATAATTCCCTGATAGAAAACATTCGTGCCGGTTTCTGACGCAGAACGCCACTTAAAATGTTGCTAGGCTAAACACAACGGCGATATCGCATAGGATCTTAATTTACCAGGATAAAAAGACAGTGCAGATCTACGAACTACGATTTGACACAGCAGTGACTGAATAGTTTCTGCTTTCAGATGACATTATTAGGATGATAAGTCGGGAGACAGAAAGAAAATTAAACAGAATATGCATAAACGTCAAAGGATGTGTGTCAAATGTGTAAAACCAGAATCCAAGAGTTTACCTCTTTGTCTATTTCATCCGTGAAATATCATACCAAATAATATGTCAGATGTAGCCAAATTAATTTGGTAAGATACGGAGGCGAGATTCTGTGAAAATATCGTTAGCTGAAAATCGAGCACTTTTCGGTGTTTCAAACAACTTACAGCATGTCCGAATGCTTAAGGAGAATTGCCGGAAGAAAACACTGACGTACAAGGCTGACGTCTTTGAACACATTGAAAACATCATTGAAGAAAGCAAAATCGCGGCATCGCGAGGATCTGACATTACCAGATTCACCATTAGCGTCATCAGCGTCAACGCCATCATCGCCATCATCGCCATCATCGCCATCATCGCCATCATCGCCATCAACGTCATCATCGCAACCATCCCCAGTATCACCATCATCGCAACCATCACTATCATCACAGTTACCATCATCACCATCATTGCCATCATATTAATCAACGCCATCATCACCGTCATTGCCATCATATTCATTAACGCCAGCATCCCCATCAATGCCATATTCACAATCAGCGCCATCGTCGTCATCACCCCATCATATTCACTAACGTCATAATCAGCATCTTCCCTATCATCACAATCATCGCCGTCGTCGCTATCGTCCAGTGTATAGCCAGCCGTTCATGCTTCAGGAGCCGGTGGTGATGACGGGGAAGTGGCTCTTCAGGACGGATGTTCCGTTCACCTTCGACTACCTTCGGTCGAGACTCACCGATTCACCCACGCCGTGGACCGTCGTACAGTCCAGCACCAGAGTCTTCAACGGTGGGTAGACGTAGACATACGTCCGCTTTGTGGAGCGCACCGGTGCAGTGGCTAAAGCTTCGGACTTTAGTTCGACAGAATCTGGTGCTGCCGTGTCGAACCTTGGGCAAGTTCGTTCACTCTACTTTGCTCTAGTTCATTCAGCTGTATGAATGAGTACCCGGCTATAAACAATGGTGGACATTTGTGTACGAACAGTCTTCGCGCACTATTTACAGCGTGGCTGAATGCTTCCCATAGAAGTCGAGATGGTGTTCGATTGAACAGGTCTGCCAGAGAGTGAAGTGTAAAGCGCTTTGAGCAGTCCTGAGGACTGGATACTGCGCTGTATAAGAACTTACCGTTTTTCTATTTCCCCATCTAGACGGAGACCCAGTTCTCAGAAGAGGCATATAAAGTGCGTTTCGTTCAAGTTATACTGCATAGTCGTGTTCTCAACACAGACTACCTTTACATGTACAATTGTACAGCCTTTTATATGAGCAAGTGTTGTTAGCCAAGGCACAACTGATGAACACCAAATACCTTTTTTCAGTGGACTCGTATAACTCATAATTATTTATTCATTGTTGCTTGCAGGTTGCTGTATAGCTGACCCCTTTTTCAATCAGACTGTACCGTCCTTTCGAAGTCTACACTTTTCCACCCATCCCTATTTTCAGCAAGCTCCCCGCTCTCTCTCTCCGCTCCCTACTGAGAATCGTTTAAGCTTTTCTTCTTGGTTGGAGAGTTTCTCATCCACAATCCGCATGAACATTGGATACAATTCTCCGCTCTCTTGTGTAATGTTGTTTACATGACATGGATGCCTGAATTAGTGTATTTTGTTTCTGTCAGACACATATCCGACGAAGAATTTCGCCAACTACAAAATGTCGGGCAGCTTTCATCGAATCGCCATGAACACTAGCGACTTCTATCGGATTTACGATGAACTAGAACATGCTGACAACGGGTCTCGTATATACATTCAGGTAGGAATAGCTCAGAGTGTGAGCAAGTGTTCTAAAGTCAACTCCATTCCCGATCCGAACTCGTTAAGCGTAATACGTCACCACTTCCTGTGTTTGTACGATTGGAACCGTTTGCTTCGTTACGATAACCATCGATGTGGCATGATGAATCAGTACAAGGAATCCCTATACACAATTCACCTGGACATTATGGAAGTATCTGTTTTTGACTAATTGGCTGCTCCATCTTAGTCGCAACAACAATCCAAGACTACACATTCCATTACTACAACGTACACCATTTGGAAACATGCGAACACTAAAATAAACAAGAGTGTTTGTCGAAAGGGGTGAACAGAAGTGCAGTAAATAGCAACTTTTTACCCTCATCTAAAATACATTAGGCATATGAAGCTCGGTTTTTAGTTTACCCCTCTCTCGCTATATATTTTATATTTTACCGGACATTTACATTATTTTATTTTCATTGTATTTATTATTTTATTTGGACGTAGACGTGATTAAGTTGAGGCATGATACACTCGTTATTGCCGCAATACTGCGAGATCAACGTTAATTTAACGATATCATATTTTACATGCCTGTGCTCTGGTTACCTTAATTGTGAGGTGGCTGTATTAATGAGGTGATCGTAATGCGAGGTTCTACTGTAACACAAAAAGTTCTTCCTAACCGTACAGTTTAAAATATATTCCTGTTAACATACCGCCTGTAAAAATAAATGAGACAATGAACAATTTAATTATAAGTTAAATCAATTATACTGTAACATTGTAATTCTAGCGACGCTCCATCTAGATAATCGGCGATCTATCAACTGCGTTCTCGCTCCCCTATTGAGTACGACATAAAGTACATGTCATATCTCCACGTCATTGACAGAGTCTCTTGGATGAGGATTTACTCCATGAGTCTGTCTACCGGATAGATTGGCCAATGTTGCGGGACTTACAGGGAAGGTTCTCCTGGAGCGACGAACACACACACCTCGTTCTACTGGTAGGTCGACCATGTCCGCAATCGGCGACGTGTTGACCAATCGTCGGTCTAGGTTCCTGGTGGACATATTCTGCAAAACGCATGTTGCAATGACTCTGGAATTCTTATAAAGTCTCTTTGTGTTTTAGAATGATTTAATCGGCGAACTGAACCAAAATCGTGCAACACTTAACGTAAATAGTGGGTTTTCAAGAATATTTATACAATGTATACCTTTGGAGGTATTCGTCCCATCACATAAAAAATAATAAATTGTTAGCATATAATTATGTTAATCAAGTTCGTTTAGGTTAACTTATTATTCATCAAATGAATGTTTTAGATGTATGCTTACTCCCAGGTTTGTGTTACTATAATGTATGTTTCCTGCCTGCCTGCCTGCCTGGCTGCCTGCCTGCCTGCCTGCCTGCCTGCCTGCCTGCCTGCCTGCCTGCCTGCCTGCCTGCCTGCCTGCCTGTCTGTCTGCCTGTCTGTCTGTCTGTCTGTCTGTCTGTCTGTCTGTCTGTCTGACTGACTCTCTCTCCCCCCCCTCTCTCTCTCTCTCTCCCCTCTATGTATAGCTATCTTCTCCATGTGTATGTACGTGCGTGCGTGCGTGTGTGTGCGTGCGTGTATATGTGCATGCGTGCGTGTGTGAGTATCCGGTCCGCGAATACACTCGTCGAGTGTCTGTGTTTGTGGAGATTATTAGTAAATGTTTGCTTTTTCGTGCCTGTTTTACCTAAACTATAATAATGTGCAACTAGTAATATGGTGAATGTTAACTGTAATCAAGTCGTGGTGTATATATTTATTCTTGGTCAAATAGACACTTTCGGTTCCGATGCATATTATCTGTCGTTAATTGTTCTGTATCCTGTGCAGGCTCAACGAGATTCGCTCACGCCTACGCACTATGATTACGACGAGAACATTTTCCACCAGGTGCGAAGACAGCCATGCTAATTGATATACGTACTCACGCACGCACGCACACGCACGCACGCACGTCCTCTCACATACACGCACGTACACGCACATCCACACGCACGCACGCGCGTTCTTTCACATACACGCACCTACACGCACATGCACACTCACACACACACACACACACACACACACACACACACACACACACACACACACACACACCATATACCCACACACACGAATACAAACACATATTCGATCTGTATAATCATATTAACCAACTATACAGAATACTATGTATATCACTGTATTCATCAACTATAAAAAGTGTTGTATATATCACCGTATTTATCTAAATGATGTTGAAAAATTATTGTAGATCTTTGGCTACAAGCGTTTCATATTGTTCCATCCTGACAATTATGGAAACATTTATCCACATCCCGTACATCACCCTAGAGACAGATACACACAGGTACGTGCACAGTGTCACGCTCTACAAGTTCATAATAGTAGGTACTTTAAATGTGCCTTCAAAATTCGATTTTTGCTCGATTCATGTATCCACTACGACATGCTAGCTCGTTTACGTCACAAGCCTATCTAGTATCCACTACGACATGCTAGCTCGTTTACGTCACAAGCCTATCTAGTATCCACTACGACATGCTAGCTCGTTTACGTCACAAGCCTATCTAGTATCCACTACGACATGCTAGCTCGTTTACGTCACAAGCCTATCTAGTTTCCACTACGACATACTAGCTCGTTTACGTCACTTTTAATGCAAGTAAAATCATCAAACGACCCATTAACTTGTTTAATTCTGCATTTAGAACAAATTCAAGAGATTTACAAACTGTAAACAATGAGGTCGACAAAATCAGTGCGCTGAAGGGATGATATTTAAACTATTCGCATTCTTCATATGTGGACATCGCATATACGGATTCGTGATTAGCTAAACCTGCCGAGGAAGCAGGTATAATTTCATTTCTTCAAAACATCCTTCCATTGTACAATATAGTAACTTCAGCTTTCTACAAACAGGCTGACTTCGATCATCCCGATTTTGAGAGATTCCCTAAACTGAAGAACCTTGAAGGGATTGAAGCGGTGCTGGGACCGGGGGATCTCCTCTATGTTCCCTCCTTGTGGTGGCACATGGTCGAGGTGTCGAGGGAAGGGTAAGTGGAGACACTCGTGGAGAACGGTGGCGCAGTAGTTAGGATAACGGTGGCGTACTAGTTAGGATAACGGTGGCGTAGTAGTTTGAACAAAGGTGGCGTAGTAGTTGCAACAACGGTGGCGTAGTAGTTAGAACAACGGTGTTGTTGTAGTTAGAACAACGTTGTTGTAGCAATTAGAACAACGGTGGCGTAGTAGTTAGAACATCGGTGGCGTAGTATTTAGAACAACGGTGGCGTTGTAGGTAGAACAACGGTGGCGTAGTAGCTAGAATAACGGTGGCGTGGTAGATAAACAACGGTGGCGTAGTAGTTAGAATAACACAGGACAAGTTGTTAGAACAACGGTGACGTCTTATTGAGAACAACGGATTTTCAATCGAGAACATCTGTGTTTTTGCGTCCCCTTGCTGCCGGTTTAGGGCAGTTCTGTTCATACCACGTTGTTTATTCAGCTGTATCGAGTCTGCGACATGCAAAGTAATCGAATTGAGAAAGGGAAGAAGAACACAACGGATAACTATGTGCCATTCAAAGCGGATTAATTAAATTCGATGTTAATAAAGAGGACGTGTAGATTAAAACATTCGGACATAATTACATACTCTTTCATACAATATCCGCCATCAGTTAACGGATGTTACTAATCGCTAATTAGATTATAAAAGTAAGTTTTTATGTAGAGCCGATTCCCGTCCATAGGATTCGTCAGAGCACTTCATTTCTATGCAGATCCGTTCTATCAAACACCAAACCGACTTTTCCTGAAACCACTCAGCCACGCGTTATAAACGACAACAACACCATTCGAACCCGGAAAATCAGCATTAAGGAGCTGGTGCATCTACTACGCCACCGCGCACCACTATAGTATACTATCGACTGAGAGAACCCGAGTTCGAATTCTGTGTGGCGATGTCGAACCTTGTGCAAGTCCTTTACACTACATTGCTTCAGTTCACTCAGCTGTATGAGTGGCTATAGACAGTGGATGCTATTTGTGAGTGAATAGTCTTCGCGCGTTAATTGCAGCGTGGCTGAATGCTTCCCAGAGTAGATTGAACAGGTCTGCCAGGGGATATAGTGTATAGCGCTTTGAGCAGACTTGAGGACTGGATACTGCGCTATATAAGAACGTACATTTTTATCTTGATGCTTAGTTATATGCAAGGTTCGTTTATTCGGCAAACTCGCTAATCCGAATATATGTAGCAATCAAAATAATCCGGATTAACGATATTCCAAGGTGTAGAGAATATTACTGTTTAGAATTTAAGCAAGGAATATTTAGTATAAGGTAGATGCTTACGGTATTTTGTAACTTCATTGGAACCTCACTATTAAGGTCACCCTTGGAACTGGGCACAAGTGGCCTGAATTGGCGAGTTGACCATATTAGGAAGACTAATTTCCTATAGTTTATATGGAGATATTATGACACTCTTGTAGGGTAACCTTAAATGAGAGGTGGCTGTATAACAGAGGTGACCGTAAAGCGAGGTTCGACTGAATTCGTTCACTCAAAACGTCCAGTATTGGTTTTGGAAGAATTTGAATGTTGATTAATTATTCGGGTATGCTTTCTTGTCCAGCCCCAGCTTCTCCATTGCGTTCCGTCATTACCCCAAGCGACTGGCCTACTACAACAGTTTCGTGCATCCTTGGGACTCCGAGGCCCCTCCAAGGAAGGACGGAGCTGTCGTCTACCATGGAGACGTCGCTCGCTATACAGACCCCTATACAGGTGGGACGGTGACTGTTATACACACTGCATACTGTCTACGCTAGTCGCCTTTATATTAAAGCAGTTTGCGTGCAGAATGTGGATGTTTGTGTGTGTGTGTGTGTGTGTGTGTGTGTGTGTGTGTGTGTGTGTGTGTGTGTGTGTGTGTGTGTGTGTGTGTGTGTGTGTGTGTGTGTGTGTGTGTGTGTGTGTGTGTGTGTGTGTGTGTGTGTAAGTGTGTGTGTGTGTGTGTGTGTGTGTGTGTGTGTGTGTGTGTGTGTGTGTGTGTGTGTGTGTGTGTGTGTGTGCGCGCGCCCGCGACGATGCGAATGTGCGAGTATGTTGTGCGCGTGTGCAGGTGTGTGTGCGTGTGTGCGTGCATGCGTATGTGCGGGTGTGCGGGTATGCGTATGTGTGCGTGTGTGCGTGTGTGGGTGTGTGCGTGTGTGCGTGTGTGCGTGTGTGCGTGTGTGCGTGTGTGCGTGTGTGTGTGTATGTGTTTGTGTGTGAGTGCTCGTGTGCGTGGCTTTTCTGAGTTTGCGTATGCGTGTGTATGTTCATTGTGAGTTGATGTGAGCTTGTATGTGTATATGTGTGAGTGTGCGTGTGCGTGTGCGTGTGTGCGTGTACACCTGTGCGGGCGAGCCTGTGTCTGTTAATGTGTCTTAATATCATACTTTTGTCGGTAGTAACAACCGACGTTACTACAACCCAACATACTAAAATGTGTACACCAAGCATATGTTTTGTATTATATTTTGGTAACTCACCAGCTGAAATACCTACTACTTGTTCGTACTGCAAGACGTTCGTTATAATGGTTAATAAAATATCCCTTGCGGCACTAATAAAACAGTACAACACACAGTAAATAAACGATTTACATATGTGACGTTTTACACAACAATATCATCATAGTATGGATTATAACTTGCACAATGCCATTGTTAATTATCATTTATACATTTATTTTTCTAGGTCACACTTTCTCAATTAGCAAGCCTGACAACGCGGTAGATAGGATTCACATTCGCCGCCAGGTGGAGCATATGCTAGCGGCGTCTACCGGCAGTTACAGGAAGGTAAACTGTTAACTAACAAATAAAAGTGAGGTACAGTATTATCAATCTTAAAACCGGGATACACTGAAGTTTTTTCGCCCGACCAGACCAGTCAGTTATAGCTTAGTTAGGTTGTGTCGGTGTCAGTCGGCTACTGTATCCACTCGACTGATTGAATCGGGGCTAGTCGGTGTCAGTCTGACGTAGTCGGAAGTTTTCAAATTTACTTGATTGTGACGTCACGCTGGATTCGAGTCTCACTAAAACGGTGTCGATGTAGTGGATACATTGCAATCGGTGCTAGTTTGGTCTGATCTGGTTGGGTCGGGTCTGGGTCTTTCCAAAAAGAAAATGGACCACAATTGAGTTTAGTATTGATCACTTATGCATTTACAAAACTGATGTTTATGGAATGAAATAAGTTGGGAAGGTATTTTGTAAACACATACGTGCTGTGTACAGTTACTGTCTTTATTGTAAAACGGTTTTTAAACCTTGATCTCGTGGTGACAATGTCGTGTACCAGTGCAATTTAACATTATGCCTACATTGTAATGAAGTTATTAATTATTATATAATTTTATGTTATGAATTGGACAGTGCAGGTGTGTTATTATAAGGTCGTTTGATATAGTACAATGTATTTTTTTAAAGGGAATGTTCTACGACACGGTTAAATAAACAACTGCTTCGCGGGACATCGCGATGCTGACTTCATTACTTATCTGTGACACTGATTAACATTATAATTCATGCAAAATATGTTATCATCGTGATCTTTCAATTCTGAACAGTTGCATAAAATACATACCAGAACAGCATGAAGTATGAACTGTTTAATTATACTTAAATACTAACAAATTGAATATTATTGGGAAATGACGCATTTGAACATATGAATTCCAGAAGTAGCCTCGTATTAGTTAGCAAGGGTAAATCGTGGTGCATCCCTTTTAACAATCGGCAACCTAAATGTGACCTTCTTATGTTTTAAAAAACGTTAGGAGTCTCTGTATATTTTAGGTGAAGGAAGTACTACACGAGATTCTCGACGGGCGGTTTGACAATCTCGAGTTTTCCAAAGAGGAGCCTTGAGTTGTCTACGACTTCGGAAATGAGCTATTGAGAGTTCTTCTGAGATTTACGGCGCTGCATTATGGCTCCATGTTCGTTTCAAAAACTCAAAACGTCATTACAGAGATGCTCCAACAAATACAGACTGCATTTTGACAGAAATAAACTCACTGATATAATTATTCCTCGTTACATAGTGAATTATTAAAATATTAGCTAGTTCTGTGTCTAGTCTGGTCTTGAAGCTGTATAATTTTGTGACGCTCTGCTATAATCTAGCATTTGCTTTGTGTACTATTTGCATTGCATTTTGTGATTATGTTTCTATGAGACGAGACGAACGCGCTGGTGGTTCTCATTAGTTGTGACGCCTACTTGAAGGAACAGCTGCCTACTACCCCCGAAAAACTAATGTTTATCTCTCACTGTTGAGTTACGGCGCGAACCTATTGTATTACCGCACGTCCCATGTTATGAACTACCTGGGCGAATTTGTCTCTTCTTGGTGTGCAAGAAACCATTGAACTGTTTGAACATCACATACTAACATAGCTACTAGTGTTTTAGCAAGCTTGACAAAGTTGACATGGAGCTGCAAGCAAACCACGTTCCTGAACTGACGTTGAACACATTTCACGTTCCTGCATTTCATACAGTAACCTTCACTGTGTGTGTTATTGCCCAAATAAGGCATAGTCGGTCGATTGATAACGTCGTCGCTTTCCCGCACGTTGACATTGAATCTATGTTATGGCGAGATCAAGACGTATACTAGTTTTGGCAAGACAGTCTTTTAATGAACTAGGCATAATGTATCCATTTTGTCTTCGTATTGGCCTGAGACCTCGGACCAATACTGCAACACTACATATTATATATAATTGTGAACAAGAATCATAATTCAATTCAGTTTTGTTTTAGTATATATCTATCTCGAATTTGTTTCTCCAAACTTACAACATATGTTGAGATAACAAATATAATTATTGATGCGTTGATCACGTGTTAATTAAGTGACGTGGACCTCATCCCGCGAGGGAGCAAGGTAAGGACTACGATTGTTGTGTTTATCACAGCAAATATAAATTACACGTATTACTTACTTATTACCCGTTACACCGGATAGGCGGATAGGGCAGCAACGAAGTTCCTCCACCTCTGTATCTCTCCGACCTTTCGCTGTACGGTGCCCCAACTCTGGTTCATTTCCCTCAACTCCGCCTCCGCTGTTCTCCTCCATGTTGTCTTTGGGCACCCATGATTCCGCTTCCCTTCTGGCGTCCACCACACAACTGTTTTTGTGATGCCGTCTGCATCCATGCGAAGGACATGTCCAAGTCACATCCAGCGTCTTCTTTGAATGATGGTGGGCATGTCCTCTTGCTGGCATTGGGAAAGCAACTTCTGATTGGATGTGGTTCTTGGGAAGAAGATCCTTAGGATTTTTCTGAGGCACGTCGTGTGGAAGGTGGACAGTCTGGGTAGGTCCTGCTCCGTCATTCTGCAGCACTCCGCCCCATACCGCAATGGTGACAACACCGCTAACTGCTTTTTACAGAGCAATAATGTTAGTACCAATACATAGGTTTTCGGTCAAACATATTTTACGTTTGACCTTCTCCGACATTCACATCCACAGTTTTTAAATTGGTTGTCATTAAAACATATTATCCCATATATTTACAAATAAGTATCATAAAGCAATATTTATTATGGCAATGTATTAGATATAGGATCAGAGTTTTCCGGTATTTTACATATGACCCTTGCCAAGATTAATTTCCGCCATTTTTTAAAATGGCGCCATTCGATGCCAATTTTCCTCATATCTAGAAGCGTAACTATGTTGTCAAAACGGGAGCATCAATTGTTCGATACACAGCATTCTTCCCCACTTTAGTTAGATGTACATCCATTACGGTAATGACACCCAAAAGTCCACGTTAGGTAGCCAGCCTGATGCTACTCAGCTTGCAGCATTGCCATGGTACCGTAGAGCGTCCACAAGATCACCGGTTTTGAAGGTACGAACCTTAACGTGCCGGTCGTGTGTCGCCTTCTTTTTGATCTGTAACGCCATGACCCTCCTACCGACATCTGGCTTAATGAGGTGAAGCCGGGTCTTCAGCTGTCTATTCATCAACAGGTCAGAGGGGGCTATGCCCGTCGTTGAGTGTGGAGTAATTCGGTATTCGAAGAGGAAGCGTGCTGGCTTTGTTTCTAATTCCCTTCCTTGCTTGCACTTTACTCCTTGCTTTACCACCCCGACGGGTCGTTCGGCCAGACCATTTGATGCCGGGTGATGAGGCGCGCTTGTAATGTGCTTGGTGCAATTGTGTCGGCAGAAATCTCGAAGCTCTTCGCTAACGAACCCAGTGGCATTGTTACTGACGATGACAACTGGGATGCCATGAGTGCTGTTTGTCTGTCGTTTACTGATGGTCGTGGCTGATATGGGGCCCGATGTAAGGTAAGCGCCTAACCACTTCGAATAATAATAATAATGACAAACTTCTATAGTGCCTAAATCCCCAGGAATCTGAGCTCAGAGGCGCAACATACAAAAATCATTGGGCAAAATCGTTAACAGGGACAAGCAAGAGTCGTCATTAGAGCAAGGGACCGCTAAAATTAGCAGACAGATGAACCTTTTTATAAGAATACACAATGCCTCGAAGCTGTGGTATACAGATGAATGAAGGATTTCTACATTGAACAAATCAGAAACCAGAAATGCGACACCACCACCTCTACCTGACTCGTGTGGATGATGGTGTCGATCGCCACTAACATCATTCTGCCCATGAATGGACCTGCATAATCGATATGCACTCGCGACCATGGTCGATCGGGGAACGACCGTGGTTGTAGGGGAGCTTCCGTAGGTCTGGATCGGCTACGCATGCAGATGTCGCAGGTTTTGACCGTTTTCTCTATGTCCTGATCGATACCTGGCCACCATATCAGACTGCGACTTATGGCTTTTATGTGCACGATTCCAGAGTATGCATTGTACAGTTCTTCCAACAGTGCTTTGCGGCAGACACTTGGAATGATCACTCGGGTACCCCACATGAGACAGCCATCATGGATGCTGAGTTCATCTCTTCTTTGGATGTAGGGCTTTAGACGTTCGTTGTCGTCGTGATTTGAAAATCCTCCCCTCATCCTGATGAAGACTTGTGACAGCACAGGGTCACGTGTTGTTTCGCGGTGTATGTCACTTGCAGTGACTGGGGACATGTCAAAATACTGCATTGTCAGTATTGTGTCAGCTGCCACTGGTACATGTAGCGGAGCGCCACCTACCGGGAGGCGGCTAAGAGCGTCTGCTTCGGGGTGCTCTGGCCCGGCCTGTGGACTATCTGGTATTCGTAGGCGGCCAGTGTCAGAGCCCAACGCTGCATACGTGGAGACAGTATCTGCGGAACAGCCTTCATTTCTCTGAACAAACCAAGAAGCGGCTTGTGGTCCGTGACAATAGTAAACTTGCGACCCCACAAGTACTGATTAAACTTCTTCAGTCCATCGATAACGGCCAACCCCTCTTTATCAATATGAGCGTAGTTTTTCTCATCCTGTGAGATACTTCTGGAGTGTTACGAAGTGGGTTTCTCTACACCATCTTCCATGACGTGAGCAAGGACGGGTCCAATGCCGTATGGAGAGGCATCACATGTCAGGATCAACGACTTGGAGGAGTCGAAATGTGTTACGAACTGTGGTGACCTCAGCATCTCTTTCGTCCTGTCGAAAGCCTCTTGTTGCGCCTTCCTCCAATACCACTCCGTGTCCTTTCTGAACAACTGGGACTCAGGATCGTTGCTAAGTTGGACAAGAAACGACCGTAATGGTTTACCATCTCAAGGTAGGATTGTAAGTCGGTGATGCTCGGTGGCGCCTCAGCATCACCGACCACTCGCTCAAATGTAAGTGTTCATTTTCGGTTGATCCAGTCACCAAGATGTCATCTAGGTACACCATTGTGTTGGGTATTCCCTTTAAAAGGGAGTCCATGAACCGTTAGAAAATCCCTGGTGCTGATGACCCACCGTACGGCAGCTGCTTATACGTGAAGAGTCCTCGCGGCGTGTTGATCGTGACGTATTTGCGACTGTCCGAGTGTAGCTCTATTTGTTCGTAGGCGTGTACGTAAACGGTTACACATATAGTTATTGCCCACAAAATATTATTTTGTGTTTGTGCTTCTGCATATCGACACGGAAGTCAACTGGGATTGAATTTAGCCAAACAAAAGTGGGTGCTAGGCAGGCAACCAGACGAGGGGCCGAAATAGGTTACTTTATAACATGAAATATGAACCTATTCAACGTTTCCCAATTCTATTTGTTAATTTTTTTTCCATCTGGATATCTCTGAAACTAACAAAAGTTTTGAAACCTAATTGTTTATTATGGTATTTATGCCTTATGCAAATTAAAATATAAACTTTTAATAATTTATCCTTCTTGATTTACTCCCGGTCCCCAATACTTCCATGTCTGGGAAAAACTCACATATATTTCGTGAGACGATCTTCGTTACAAATGCATTGATGTTTAATGAGTTTATCTGTGTTCCGTAGTAGCACATAAAAGCAGCGTTGCGCCTAAGTACAAGTATGAATAACAGTGTCAATAAATAGCCCCGCTCATGTCAGGCTGCCAGCGCTATTGGGCCACGTAATAAACAACCGAAATTGACAGGCAATAGTTAACTTGTAGCAGGTCTACTAGGAAGTACACGGTGCGTCTACAATTCGATTCACTTAGGGATCATTTCAGAACATTAATGTCTGATAACAGGCGAAATTTCTTTCTTCCAAAAAATCTTGCCTCAGCCCTCCACCCTCTCCCTCAGACGAAATGTTGTAAAGATTAATATGATGATTCCAGTATAATTAACAGTGTCGATCAGAACCGTAAAAATCGATGTCCGACGCCAGATGAAACTGCCCCATACCCCCCTCCCCCAATGGAAAATAATTTTGTTTGATATCGGACATCGACGTTCTGAGATGATCCTTTGGCAAAAAATGAAAACAACACTCTAGGAACAACCATTCGCTACTTCGTTTGTGCATTTTGTATTTTTGTAAGTAGTATAATAATTAGAGACAATACTATTTTAGTTTAACATTTATATATTTTATCATGAACAAAAGACACTAAATCTTAGTAGGGTCTAACTGATGATATAATTTTGTTTATTTATGTAAGGCATAATTGACATGATATGTTCACCTATGAAAACATATCATGTCATTAATGAATAAATATCCAAGAAATTTACACATCAAAACCCACGTTTAATGTTCGATTTAAAAATGCCATCAACATCCCTGTTTTTCATGTGTGGAGGTACATAAATTATCGTTTATATTTTCGATTAAGGATATTCAGATGAAACATTTCAAAAATAAAATGGGGGGTGGTAGAAGAGGTAGACACCTCATGCTATAAAATAATTTGTTTTTCATCTCCGGTTTTGGTGCGAGAACCTAGATTACATTCTATAAAATGATTGCCCGCATACCCCAATTTATCTTAGTCTAAATTCAATCGCATTAGGCTTCTATCGCAATATTTAGAAGTACGAACATACAATTATGTAGGCCAAAATAAACAGAATTGTAACCGTATACGTACATTCAAAGTCATCAACATAAAAGGCATCCAGTTTTGCCAAAGGTCACGAATTTATTCAAGCTCAGACAACAAAGCCAAACCCAAAACACTGGCGTCGGAAGATGGTGGATATTTAGTGGGTTGAGGCTCTCCAAAACATCGATTTGCACTCTCCCTCTTGAGGCTCGCCAAAACATCTATCTTGAGGCTCTCCAAAACATCCATTTGTACTCTCCCTCTTGAGGCTCGCCAAAACATCCATCTTGAGGCTCTCCAAAACATCCATTTGCACTCTCCCTCTTGAAGCTCGCCAAAACATCCACCTTGAGGCTCTCCAAAACATCCATTTGCACTCTCCCTCTTGAGGCTCGCCAAAACATCCATCTTGAGGCTCTCCAAAACATCCATTTGCACTCTCCCTCTTGAGGCTTGCCAAAACATCCATCTTGAGGCTCTCCAAAACATCCATCTTGAGGCTCGCCAAAACATCCATCTTGAGGCTCGCCAAAACATCCATCTTGAGGCTCTCCAAAACATCCATTTGCACTCTCTCTCTTGAGGCTCGCCAAAACATCCATCTTGAGGCTCTCCAAAACATCTATTTGCACTCTCCCTCTTGAGGCTCGCCAAAAATCCATCTTGAGGCTCTCCAAAACATCCACTTGGACTCTCCCTCTTGAGACTCGCCAAAACATCCGTCTTGAGGCTCTCCAAAACATCCATTTGCACTCTCCCTCTTGAGGCTCGCCAAAACATCCATCTTGAGGCTCTCCTTAACATCCATCTTGAGGCTCTCCACAATCATAATTTGCTCGCCAAAATAACATCATCTTCAGGGTCTTCACAAACCTCGATCGATTTGCACCGCCAACCCCGAGGCTCACCAAAACATCCACTTTGAGGCTCTCCACAAACATGAATTAATTTGAACTCCTCTTATCTCCCTATCTAGATTTTCTTGTTAAACAAAACTTGATAAACCCATCTCAACATGGTTTTTTTAAAGCGAGGTCATGCTTAACAAATATGTTATGTTTTTGGAAGACATCACTGAGTGGGTAGATGAGGGATCACCAGTAGATATCGTCTACTTAGGTTTTCAAAAAGCTTTCGACAAAGTACCACATCAAAGATTACTGCTTAAACTAAAGGCCCATGGCATAGGAAATGGTATAATAAACTGGATAGAATAATGGCTGATTGACAGAAGACAACGTGTAGTAGTTGATGGGGAGGCTTCAAACTGGAAATCGGTATTGAGTTGGGTACCACAGGGATCAGTATTTGGACCTATATTATTCTTAATATATATATCAACGATTTGGATGATGAAATAACAAGCAAGGTGTTGAAATTTGCGGATGATACAAAAGTGTTTAGAAGGATTAAAAGTGATGGAGATAGACAGCATTTACAAGATGATCTTGACAGATTGATCAAATGGTCTGAAAAGTGGCAAATGCTGTTCAATTTGGGGAAATGTAAATGCCTCCACGCAGGACATGGGAACGAAGAGGTAGAATATACAATGGGGGGTATTGTACTAAGTACTACTGTAAAAGAAAAGGACTTAGGGTTAACCATTAGTGCTGATATGAAGGTTTCAGAGCAGTGCGGAATTGCAGCTTCAAAGGGAAATCAAATCCTTGGATTAATTAGGCGAAACATAACGTATAAGGAAAAAGAGCTAATAATACCGCTGTACAAAACAATAGTTAGGCCTCATTTAGAATATTGTATTTAAGCGTGGAGGCCATATCGCATGAAGGACATAGATATGCTAGAAAGAGTGCAGAGGAGAGCAACTAAATGATAATACGCCTAAAAATGCGGTTTAACAACACTACAGACCAGGAGATTGAGAGGAGATCAGATGTAAGTGTTTAAAATATTGAAGGGTTATGAAAATATTTATAGAAATATTTTTTCTCAGTTATGAAAGATAGAAGGACTAGAGGACATGAACTTACATTAGCAAAGGAGCAGAGTAGATTGGATATAAGAAAGTTTTCATTTTCAGAAAGGATTGTAAATGAATGGAACAGATTACCAGCTGATTGTGTGGGTGCTAGTAGCGTGAATATGTTTAAAAATAAAATCGACACATACTTCAGACGGGCGAGATACACTTAGATAAAAGGGTCGGACTCCCGATAAGCCAAAGGGCTTCCTTGTCCACCTGCCACCTAGAGTTAATTCTCTGGATGGCAATATTGTTAAATCTTGTTAAATCTGTCAGGGGTGAAACTGGCCTCAAATCCGATGCTCGATTTCTGATCTTTTTTATTTTCTCTCACTGATCCTGCACTGATCTCTCCAACAGTCGACTCCATTCCTCTCTGTCGTTCGTTCTCGTTGTTCTCCACCCTTCTCCCAATCCTTTAAAATCTCTCTTTCCGCAGTCTACGTCTTCCTCGCCTCCTTTTCCCCTCCACTCTCCGTGCATCTGCTCTCTTTGCCATCCGTTCTTCTCCCATTCTCTCTACATGTCCTGCCCATCTTAGTCGACTCATGCTTACGCTTGTTCAGAAACAATTGTGTCTGTAGCATAAAATCCTGCAGTTGTAAAATAAAGAAGTTCCGCCCCTTAAATGCGCATGTCCAGAAATAGAAGTTCGCTGTGAAGGGAATATTCTGCCTTACTCTAATAAATGTATGCGTAATACCACACACACACTCACACACACACACACACACACACACACACACACACACACACACACACACACACACACACACACACACACACACACACACACACACACACACACACATGCACATGCGCACAGCATACTCGCACATTCACACCGTCGCGCGCACATCCGCATTCCGCACGCAAACTGCTTTAATATAAAGCTACTAGCGTAGACAGTATGCAGTGTGTATAACAGGCACCGTCCCACCTGTATAGGGGTCTGTATAGCGAGCGACGTCGCCGTGGTAGACGACAGCTCCGTCCTTCCTTGGAGGGGCTGCGGAGTCCCAGGGATGCACGAAACTGTTGTAGTAGGCCAGTCGCTTGGGGTAATGACGGAACGCAATGGAGAAGCTGGGGCTGGACAAGAAAGCATACCCGAATAATTAATCAACATTCAAATTCTTCCAAAACCAATACTGGACGTTTTGAGTGAACGAATTCAGTCGAACCTCGCTTTACGGTCACCTCGGTTATACAGCCACCTCTCATTTAAGGTTACCCTACAAGAGTGTAATAGTATCTCCATATAAACTATTTAGGAAGAAATTAGTCTTCCTAATATGGTCAACTCGCCAATTCAGGCCACTTGTGCCCAGTTCCAAGGGTGACCTTAATAGTGAGGTTCCAATGAAGTTACAAAATACCGTAAGCATCTACCTTATACTAAATAATCCTTGCTTAAATTCTAAAAAGTAATATTCTCTACACCTTGGAATATCGTTAATCCGGATTATTTTGATTGCTACATATATTCGGATTAGCGAGTTTGCCGAATAAACGAACCTTGCATATAACTAAGCATCAAGGTAAAAATGTACGTTCTTATATAGCGCAGTATCCAGTCCTCAAGTCTGCTCAAAGCGCTATACACTATATCCCCTGGCAGACCTGTTCAATCTACTCTGGGAAGCATTCAGCCACGCTGCAATTAACGCGCGAAGACTATTCACTCACAAATAGCATCCACTGTCTATAGCCACTCATACAGCTGAGTGAACTGAAGCAATGTAGTGTAAAGGACTTGCACAAGGTTCGACATCGCCACACAGAATTCGAACTCGGGTTCTCTCAGTCGATAGTATACTATAGTGGTGCGCGGTGGCGTAGTAGATGCACCAGCTCCTTAATGCTGATTTTCCGGGTTCGAATGGTGTTGTTGTCGTTTATAACATTTAGCTAATTGCCGCGTGGCTGAGTGGTTTCAGGAGAAGTCGGTTTGGTGTTTGATAGAACGGATCTGCATAGAAATGAAGTGCTCTGACGAATCCTATGGACGGGAATCGGCTCTACATAAAAACTTACTTTTATAATCTAATTAGCGATTAGTAACACCCGTTAACTGATGGCGGATATTGTATGAAAGAGTATGTAATTATGTCCGAATGTTTTAATCTACACGTCCTCTTTATTAACATCGAATTTAATTAATCCGCTTTGAATGGCACATAGTTATCCGTTGTGTTCTTCTTCCCTTTCTCAATTCGATTACTTTACATGTCGCAGACTCGATACAGCTGAATAAACAACGTGGTATGAACAGAACTGCCCTAAACCGGCAGCAAGGGGACGCAAAAACACAGATGTTCTCGATTGAAAATCCGTTGTTCTCAATAAGACGTCACCGTTGTTCTATAACTTGTCCTGTGTTATTCTAACTACTACGCCACCGTTGTTCTAACAACTACTACACCGTTGTTTATCTACCACGCCACCGTTATTCTAACTACTACGCCACCGTTGTTCTACCTACAACGCCACCTTTGTTCTAAATACTACGCCACCGATGTTCTAACTACTACGCCACCGTTGTTCTAATTGCTACAACAACGTTGTTCTAACTACAACAACACCGTTGTTCTAACTACTACGCCACCGTTGTTGCAACTACTACGCCACCTTTGTTCAAACTACTACGCCACCGTTATCCTAACTACTGCGCCACCGTTATCCTAACTACTGCGCCACCGTTCTCCACGAGAGTCTCCACTTACCCTTCCCTCGACACCTCGACCAAGTGCCACCACAAGGAGGGAACATAGAGGAGATCTCCCGGTCCCAGCACCGCTTCAATCCCTTCAAGGTTCTTCAGTTTAGGGAATCTCTCAAAATCGGGATGATCGAAGTCAGCCTGTTTGTAGAAAGCTGAAGTTACTATATTGTACAATGCAAGGAGGTTGTGAAGAAATGAAATTATACCTGCTTCCTCGGCAGGTTTAGCTAATCACGAATCCGTATATGCGATGTCCACATGTGAAGAATGCGAATAGTTTAAATATCATCCCTTCAGCGCACTGATTTTGTCGACCTCATTGTTTACAGTTTGTAAATCTCTTGAATTTGTTCTAAATGCAGAATTAAACAAGTTAATGGGTCGTTTGATGAATTTACCAAAATTGCATTAAAAGTGACGTAAACGAGCTAGTATGTCGTAGTGGAAACTAGATAGGCTTGTGACGTAAACGAGCTAGCATGTCGTAGTGGATACTAGATAGGCTTGTGACGTAAACGAGCTAGCATGTCGTAGTGGATACTAGATAGGCTTGTGACGTAAACGAGCTAGCATGTCGTAGTGGATACTAGATAGGCTTGTGACGTAAACGAGCTAGCATGTCGTAGTGGATACTAGATAGGCTTGTGACGTAAACGAGCTAGCATGTCGTAGTGGATACTGGATAGGCTTGTGACGTAAACGAGCTAGCATGTCGTAGTGGATACATGAGTCGAGCAAAAATCGAATTTTGAAGGCACATTTAAAGTACCTACCGTTATGAACTTGTAGAGCGTGACACCGTGCACGTACCTGTGTGTATCTGTCTTTAGGGTGATGTACGGGATGTGGATAAATGTTTCCATAATTGTCAGGATGGAACAATATGAAACGCTTGTAGCCAAAGATCTACAATCATTTTTCAACATAATTTAGATAAATACGGTGATATATACAACACTTTTTATAGTTGATGAATACAGTGATATACATAGTATTCTGTATAGTTGGTTAATATGATTATACAGATCGAATATGTGTTTGTATTCGTGTGTATGGGTATATGGTGTGTGTGTGTGTGTGTGTGTGTGTGTGTGTGTGTGTGTGTGTGTGTGTGTGTGTGTGTGTGTGTGTGTGTGTGTGTGTGTGTGTGTGTGTGTGTGTGTGTGGTGTGTGTGTGTGAGTGTGCATGTGCGTGTAGGTGCGTGTATGTGAAAGAACGCGCGTGCGTGCGTGCGTGTGGATGTGCGTGTACGTGCGTGTATGTGAGAGGACGTGCGTGCGTGCGTGCGTGCGTGTGCGTGTGCGTGCGTGCGTGCGTGAGTACGTATGTCAGTTAGCATGGCTGTCTTCGCACCTGTTGGAAAATGTTCTCATCGTAATCATAGTGCGTACGCGTGAGCGAATCTCGTTGAGCCTGCACAGGATACAGAACAATTAATGACAGACAATATGTATCGGAACGGAAAGTGTCGATTTGACCAAGAATAACTATATACATCATGGCTTGATTACAGTTAACATTCACCATATTACCAGTTGCACATTATTATAGTTTAGGTAAAACAGGCATGAAAAAGCAAACATTTACTAATAATCTCCACAAACACAGACACTCGACGAGTGTATGCGCGGTCCGGATACTCACACACGCACGCATGCACATATACACGCACGCACACACACGCACGCACGCACGTACATACACATGGAGAAGATAGCTATACATAGAGGGGAGAGAGAGAGAGGGGGGGGGGAGAGAGAGAGTCAGTCAGACAGACAGACAGACAGACAGACGGACGGACGGACGGACAGACAGGCAGGCAGGCAGGCAGGCAGGCAGGCAGGCAGGCAGGCAGGCAGGCAGGCAGGCAGGCAGGCAGAAACATACATTATAGTAACACAAACCTGGGAGTAAGCATACATCTAAAACATTCATTTCATGAATAATAAGTTAACCTAAACGAACTTGATTAACATAATTATATGCTAACAATTTATAATTTTTTATGTGATGGGACGAATAACTCCAAAGGTATACATTGTATAAATATTCTTGAAAACCCACTATTTACGTTAAGTGTTGCACGATTTTGGTTCAGTTCGCCGATTAAATCATTCTAAAACACAAAGAGACTTTATAAGAATTCCAGAGTCATTGCAACATGCGTTTTGCAGAATATGTCCAACAGGAACCTAGACCGACGATTGGTCAACACGTCGCCGATTGCGGACATGGTCGACCTACCAGTAGAACGAGGTGTGCGTGTTCGTCGCTCCAGGAGAACCTTCCCTGTAAGTCCCGCAACATTGGCCAATCTATCCGGTAGGCAGACTCATGGAGTAAATCCTCATCCAAGAGACTCTGTCAATGACGTGGAGATATGACATGTACTTTATGTCGTACTCAATAGGGGAGCGAGAACGCAGTTGATAGATCGCCGATTATCTAGATGGAGCGTCGCTAGAATTACAATGTTACAGTATAATTGATTTAACTTATAATTAAATTGTTCATTGTCTCATTTATTTTTACAGGCGGTATGTTAACAGGAATATATTTTAAACTGTACGGTTAGGAAGAACTTTTTGTGTTACAGTAGAACCTCGCATTACGATCACCTCAGTAATACAGCCACCTCACAATTAAGGTAACCAGAACACAGGCATGTAAAATATGATATCGTTAAATTAACGTTGATCTCGCAGTATTGCGGTAATAACGAGTGTATCATGCCTCAACTTAATCACGTCTACGTCAAAATAAAATAATAAATACAATGAAAATAAAATAATGTAAATGTCCGGTAAAATATAAAATATATCGCGAGAGAGGGGTAAACTAAAAACCGAGCTTCATATGCCTAATGTATTTTAGATGAGGGTAAAAAGTTGCTATTTACTGCACTTCTGTTCACCCCTTTCGACAAACACTCTTGTTTATTTTAGTGTTCGCATGTTTCCAAATGGTGTATGTTGTAGTAATGGAATGTGTAGTCTTGGATTGTTGTTGCGACTAAGATGGAGCAGCCAATTAGTCAAAAACAGATACTTCCATAATGTCCAGGTGAATTGGGTATAGGGATTCCTTTTACTGATTCATCATGCCACATCGATGGTTATCGTAACGAAGCAAACGGTTCCAATCGTACAAGCACAGGATGTGGTGACGTATTACGCATAACCTGGTCGGATCGGGAATGGAGTTGACTTTAGAACACTTGCACACACTCTGAGCTACTCCTACCTGAATGTAAATACGAGACCCGTTGTCAGCACGTTCTAGTTCATCGTAAATCCGATAGAAGTCGCTAGTGTTCATGGCGATTCGATGAAAGCTGCCCGACATTTTGTAGTTGGCGAAATTCTTCGTCGGATATGTGTCTGACAGAAACAAAATACACTAATTCAGGCATCCATGTTATGTAAACAACATTACCTAAGAGAGCGGAGAATTGTATCCAATGTCCATGCGGATTGTGGATGAGAAACTCTCCAACCAAGAAGAAAAGCTTAAACGATTCTCAGTAGGGAGCGGAGAGAGAGAGCGGGGAGCTTGATGAAAATAGGGATGGGTGGAAAAGTGTAGACTTCGAAAGGACGGTACAGTCTGAGTGAAAAAGGGGTCAGCTATACAGCAACCTGCAAGCAACAATGAATAAATAATTATGAGTTATACGAGTCCACTGAAAAAAGTATTTGGTGTTCATCAGTTGTGCCTTGGCTAACAACACTTGCACATATAAAAGGCTGTACAATTGTACATGTAAAGGTAGTCTGTGTTGAGAACACGACTATGCAGTAGAACTTGAACGCAACGCACTTTCTATGCCTCTTCTGAGAACTGGGTCTCCGTCTAGATGGGGAAATAGAACAAAGTAAATAGGTAAGTTCTTATATAGCGCAGTATCCAGTCCTCAGGACTGCTCAACGCGCTTTATACTTCTCTCCGTGCAGACCTGTTCAATCGAACACCATCTAGACTTCTTTGCGAAACATCCAGCCACGCTGCAATTGATGCGCCAAGACTATTCGTGTACAAATGTCCACCATTGTATATAGCCTGTTATCACTCATTCAGCTGAATGAACTGGTGCAACGAAGAGTGAACGAACTTACCCAAGGTCCGAAACGGCAGCACAGTATTCGTACCCGGGTTCTTTCGATCGAAAGTCCGAAGCTCTGACCACTGCACCGCTGCGCTCCACAAAGCGGACGTAGGTCTATACGTATACCCACCGTTGAAGACTCTGGTGGTGGACTGTATGATGGTCCACGGCGTTGGTGAGTCGGTGAGTCGCGACCGAAGGTAGTCGAAGGTGAACGGAACATCCGTCCTGAAGAGCCACTTCCCCGTCATCACCACCGGCTCCTGCAGCAAGGACGGCTGGCTATACACTGGACGATAGCGATGACGGCGATGATTGTGATGATAGGGAAGATGGTGATGATGACGCTGGTTAATATGATGGGGATGATGGCGTTGATGAATATGATGGAGACGATGGTGATGATGGCGATTGATGGCGATGATGACGTTGGTGAATATGATGGCGTTGATGAATATGATTGCAATGATGGCGATGGTAGTGATGATGGCGATGATGGTGATGATGGCGATGTTGTCGATGTTGGTGATGATGACGATGATAACGATGATGGCGATGATGGTGTTGACGCTGATAGTGATACTGGTAATGTCACATTCTCGCGATGCAGCAACTTTGCGTTCTTCAATTATATTTTAAAATGTGTTCAAAGACGTCAACATTGTACGTCTGTGTTTCCTTCCGGCAATTCTCCTTAAGCATACCGACATGCTGTAAGTTGTGACTTTCAGCTAAATGTATTTTCACAGAACCTTGTCCCCGTGTGTCGAAGTATAACACAGTAACCTGCCTCCCAAAGTATCAGTAAAAGGCGACATTTGAAAGGATATAATTTGACGAAGAAGCCTATCTTACAAGTTAATTTCTCCACCTCTGACAGATCATTCGGGATGAAATTTTAAGGATGAATTAAACAAAGAGGTAAACACTTGGATTCTGGTTTTACACATCTGACACACATCCTTTGATGTTTGTGCACATTCTGTTTAGCGTTCTTTCTGTCTCCCGACATTTCGTGTACTACTCTACTCGGTACTCCCCCCCCCCTCCCCCCTATTCCCGGTGTATCCGTGTTATGTTCATGCAGCCCTTTCTCTGTTTGTACTGAATTTACGCCAACTATTGGGTAGGTTGGTATTGGGCAATCAAATTTATTAACACAGGGATTGCCACTGTGCACATATAATATATACAATAATCACATCTTGTGCACAGCCAGGCACATCGAGATTACAGAGTGATGGACCACACATGTTATGTACGACACATTTTGTACATTTAGAATAATCATACTAGACATTTACCAAAAAACCCTTGATTGCTGTTATATTAAATTACAGCATACCGACTGTAATATGCTTACAGTATATAAAACACAAAGGAAAAAGATACCTGACTGCACACCTTTCTATAGTACCAGCTACAGTAATTCAGCTTGATATATACAAAAGTGGGGGATAAAAAAAAACCTACGACATATCATCCTACTAATGTCATCTGAAAGCAGAAATCACTCATAGTCATTGCGCTGTGTCAAATCGTAGTTCGTAGGCCTGTACTGTCTCCCCATCCTGGTAAATTAAAATTAAGATGTGATCAGTTGTATGCCCTATCGTTTTGGTTGTTAGCCTATCAACATTATAATTTATGTTCCGCGTCAGAAACCGGCACGATTTTTTTATATATAAGGGAATTATGCTTCAACTTCTGCTCATTGTGGTTAAGATGTGGTTGTGATGGCGGAGATCGTGGTGGTGGTAGTGGTGGTAGTAGTGGTCGTGGTGGTCGTGGTGGTCGTGGTGGTCGTGGTGGTCGTGGTGGTCGTGGTGGTCGTGGTGGTCGTGGTGGTCGTGGTGGTCGTGGTGGTCGTGGTGGTGGTAGTAGTTGTGGTAGAATTGGTTGTGGTGGTGGGGTGGTGGTGGTTATGATGGTGATCGTGGAGGTGGTAGTGGTGGTAGTAGTAGTTGTGGTAGACGCGGTTGTGGTGGTGGCGGTTGTGGCGGCGTCTAGTGATAGTAGTACTTGTGGTAGGGGTGGTTGTGGTTGTGGTGGTAGTGGTGGTAGTAGTTGTGGTAGAGGTGGTTGTTACAGTGGTGGTTGTGGTGGTGGTAGTGGTGGTAGTGGTGGTAGTAGTTGTGGTAGAGGTGGTTGTGGTGACGGTGACTGTGTGGTGCTAATGATGGTAGAAGTTGTGGTAGAGGTGGTTGTGGTGGTGGTGGTTGGGGTGGTGGTAGTGGTGGTAGTAGTTGTGGTAAAGTTGTTTGTGGTGGTGGTGGTGGTGGTAGTGGAGGTTGTAGTTGTGGTAGTAGTTTTGGTAGAGGTGGTTGTGATGGTAGTGGTGGTAGTAGTTGTGGTAGAGGTGGTGGTGGTGGCGGTGGTAGTGGTGGTAGTGGTGGTAGTAGTTGTGGTAGAGGTGGTTGTGGTGGCGGTGGTGGTGGTGGTGGTGGTAGTGGTGGTAGTAGTTGTGGTAGCGGTGGTTGAGGTGGCGGTGATCGTGGTGGTGGTAGTGGTGGTAGTAGTTGTGGTAGCGGTGGTTTAGGTGGCGGTGATCGTGGTGGTGGTAGTGGTGGTAGTAGTTGTGGTAGAGGTGGTTGTGGTGGCGGTGGTGGTGGTGGTAGTGGTGTAGTATTTGTGGTAGAGGTGGTTGTGGTGGCGGTGGTGGTGGTGGTGGTGGTGGTGGTGGTGGTAGTGGTGTAGTAGTTCTGGTAGCAGTGGTTGTGGTGGCGGTGGTGGTGGTGGTGGTGGTGGTGGTGGTGGTGGTAGTGGTGTAGTAGTTGTGGTAGAGGTGGTGGTGGTGTTGGTGGTGGTGGTGGTAGTGGTGTAGTAGTTGTGGTAGAGGTGGTTATGTTGATGGTTGTAACTGGTGTTGTTGCTGTTCCTATTGCGTTAATTACAGCCAATCTACGGCAACTGACTTCGGCCACACCAACCTGTCTAGCGATTGCCTCGTACACCCTGGAGTCGGTGTAGTGGTAGCGAGGGACGGGCCGTGTCTTGAAGAAGAACTCTCCTCCGAGAAATGTCGGTTTGTGATTATCTCTTTCTTTCCGTCCAGGTGAATCCCGCCGCATGTTGCACGAATCCCCAGGTCCCTGGCGAAAAGTTTCGTCTGCGAAAAAAGCTATGGTTGTAAGTCACATACATATATTAGCCTAATGTGTCCATGGAATAATTTGGTACAGAGATTGTAAAGGAAAACATTCCAAAGTAGCTACCAAAATAATGTGTAAACATTCGCATAAATTAGTTTATTTTTCAATTGCATTGTCCTTTTAATAATATTTAAAATACCCACACATTTATTATATATGTAGTTCCTTTATTGTTTGATGTTAAGCGGTAGCTTCAGTAGGTGGAACACAAATGTGACCACCCACAGTGCACCGGGTATTAAGTAGCGCAGGCCTATCCTGGACACGAGCCCACCAGGTATTAAGTCACACAGGCCTATCCTGGACACGAGCCCACCAGGTATAAGTCACACAGGTCTATCCTGGACACGAGCCCACCAGGTATTAAGTCACACAGGCCTATCCTGGACACGAGCCCACCAGGTATTAAGTCACACAGGCCTATCCTGGACACGAGCCCACCAGGAATTTAGTCACACAGGCCTATCCTGGACACGAGCCCACCGGGTTTTATGTCACACAGGCCTATCCTGGACACGAGCCCACCAGGTATTAAGTCACACAGGCCTGTCATGGACACGAGCCCACCAGGTATTAAGTCACACAGGCCTATCGTGGATTGCGAGCCCACCGGGTATTAAGTCACACAGGCCTAACATGGACACGAGCCCACCAAGTATTAAGTCGCACAGGCCTGTCATGGACACGAGCCCACCGGGTATTAAGTCACACAAGCCTATCATGGACACGAACCCACCGGGTATTAAGTCACACAGATCTATTCTGGATACGAGCCCACAAGTTATTAAGTCACACAGGCCTGTCATGGATACGAGCCCACCAGGTATTAAGTCACACAGACCTATTCTGGATACGAGCCCACCAGGTATTAAGTCACTCAGGCCTAATCTGGATACGAGCCCACCAGGTATTAAGTCACACAGGCCTATCCTGGACACGAGCTCACCAGGTATTAATTCACACAGGCCTATTCTGGATACGAGCCCACCACATCTGTTTAAATTAAGTTCGATCATTTTGGTGATTCGGACAAGGTCGCCTACTGGATAATATCATCCTTCAATGCCCAGTTTATTTCCTTCCCAAACAATCCAAGACTAACAGAATACAATAATTTAGGGACTCATAGAATAAAAACAATAGACACGGTGAGTCAGATGGCCCTGGTTTCTCAAAATGCTATTTTTTTATTTGCTTTAATTATAGCAATAAATAAAAAACTACTGAATATATTTTAAAAAATCAGTTAAAATCTTAACGCTTATGATATGTGGAATCCAAAAAGGTACAAAGCACTATAATTGTGCGACTTAATGCCCACTTTGCTGTGGCTTTTAACAAATGTCACTACTCTGACGAAGTGGGTCAGCTACCGCAGTTTTCTCCTCCATTTATCCTCACCTTGTTGCGGAATCTGTTGGTCTCCCACTGACAGACAGACCAATGTAGAGAGTACAAAGAAAATTAGCGCCATGCTGAATATAGGAAGAGGTCGACTGACATCCAACGCTCCGTAACTGCCAATCTTTATATTAACCTTCAACACAAGATATATATATATCTCAGTTGCGACAAGGGCGTGTCTTCTATCACACAGGGCGCGTAAATGGCATTCTAATTACGGACACATTGTTAACGTCGATCTTTGGACGGCGTATAAAAGGACATGGTGACATTGGATCTGCTTACAGAAGAATCTATTCTTCAGTCAGACGGAAACCTACGTCAACAGGTAAACATCTACCGTCTGTTCGACGTTATGTTAATAATAATAAAAATAATGTAACTTCTTTTGTGCCTAAATCCTCGGAAACCAAGCTCAGAGGCGCATCAATACAAAAAGGATTAGTTAATGTCAGAATCGATAAGCCATATTAAAGTCGTCAACAGATGGATCGGTACGCCAGGGAGCAAGGTTATAAAGTTACAGTTTCCGCGAACTGTTTGTGGAGCAATCAGACCAGATCAATATCTTTTAATGTCTTATTTATTGTTGACAACACGCCGTTTCCAGTAACATTCCGGGGGTTGGTGTGCGTACGTGCACACACACACACACACACACACACACACACACACACACACACACACACACACACACACACACACACACACACACACACACACACACACACACATACATACACATATATATATGTATACACACACATACATACACACACACACACACACACACACACACACACACACACACACACACACACATACATACATACACATATATATATGTATATATATACATATATATGTGTGTGTGTGTGGTATGTGTGCGGGTGCGTGTGTAGGTAAGTGCCTGCGTGCGTGTGTTCGTGGATTTATGCACGGTGTGTGTGTGTGTGTGTGTGTGTGTGTGTGTGGGTGTGTATTTTTGTATATTGCTTGTGTTACCAAACAAATATAATTTGCATTTAGTATATATTATAAAAGACTGTTGGGTGTGCTAAATATAACCAAGTTATAAAATATGTTTTAGGTATTCTACATATTATTCCGATTCTGATATATAGTCACTCAATATTAACGATGTCAATGGACAAGGATAAGGATGTTTACGTCGACGCCTTACGCATAAAATATCGTGCAGAAATAGAGGACTCAAAGTGCAAAAAACAGTTACACGAAATACGCAGGAAGGACGTGTCAAACCGGGTAAACATTCCACGTTTTGTGGATGCACGTGGACCAGGCACTTAGTGTTCCAACTAATTAAAATGGTAAAATCGATCCGACTCTTGAGCTCAACTGATGCAATGGATCATTACCTGGATCCGGGATATGTATTTTAAGCGAAGTTGACGCTCTGAGAAAGCAGTTTCTGGCAGACTCCGTCAAAGGCCGTCAGTTCGTTGTCGCTACAATCTTCTTCCGCGGTCGACCAGCAAAGATGCGTCTTTCTACATCATTCGCCTGCTTCGCTTTGATGCTGCTGGTGGTATGTCTTTCTGCATACTTGAAATGACATTTGTGTAGAATCCGGGCCCCTCTCGAATTCATCAGTATTTTTCCTTACATTTCTCTTTAAATGACAAACCTCGCTGTGTTAATGTCGCCATTCCACATGATATCGAAAATATGAATGTTGTTGCAGAAATGGTGATGTGGATGGTATATACAAATATGTTTTCTTGTAGCCGAATGATTTTGAAATAAATAAAAATATATGGAATTAATGTTGTGCCTTTGAATAAATGGGCGTCTATACAACTTTCTGCAAATATTGACTTTAGAAACAGATAATTATTTTGGGCCTCTTGAGAATTCTATGTAGGCCTAGATGTTTGCTAATTTTAATTTATATACGCACTATAGCATCAAACTTATATAACTGTAATTGATGTTTGTTTCTCGTTTTGTGGTAGTGACAACCATTTTGAAATTGATATGTCAGCTACGTTGTTTAGTTTACATAAACGGTGTGAAGCGTATAGCATAACTGTTGTTTATCTGGTAATAAAAATATGAAACGTGGCCACGATGGCCCCCATTTATTTAAGATGACCGACAAAGAACAACATTTTAAATTCTGCCAAGTTGCATACGTTTATGGCAAACGTAACACATACCCGTAGTATTGTACGGCTCGACGAATTCAAAATGGCCGCCATTAATCCAATATGGCTGCCACAAAATATATCAACTTTCATTTTTTTTTTACTTCAAACAAATTGACTAAAAAAGTTACATTTGCAAAAATGTATATTGAAGTTTCACGAAATGATAAGGATATCTAGACTACGTCAACATACTCTATTAGTTTTTTTTACAATTTATCCTTTAACATGTCATATTGCATATCCTGCTAAACGGTTGAACAACTATTGTAACAATTGCTGCTGCTGCTGCTGTTCCTGCTACTGCTGCTGCTCTGGTGATGATGAGAGTGTTGCTGCTGCTGATGTTATTGCGCTGCTGCTTCTCTACTACTGTTGCGGCTGCTGCTGCTGCTGCTGCTGCTGCTGCTGCTGATGCTTCTACTGCTATTATCATTTCGCATTAGACTAAACTTTCGAATTCTTATATACCATGCAATATAATTTAGAACAAAACGAAACTCTATTATGAAACTAAATATCATATATGTCCCTTCTCACAACAGGTAACTCAAACAGTGGCCAGAGACGTTGATGCTGAAGCCGGTATTTCCAACACCCGTCATCGCCGCAGTGCAGAGGCTGAATCTGGCAATTTAAACACCTTTCATCGCAGTAGTGCAGAGGTTGAAACTGGCAATTTCAACACCCGTCATCGCCGTAGTGCAGAGGCTGAAACTGGCAATATAGACCCATCAACTCCATAGCGCATAGACAGAAACTGAAAGAGCCGTTCTTCGTTGGATCAGAAAGGGAGTGATGGACCGGAACAGTTAAAATGAGCATGTCATAGTTAAATTTCATTATTTTAACCGGCATGTGCTTACTTTTAACGTGCATTTATATATAATTAATTATGTTGTAATGTATCAAATGAAAATGAATCAATTTCCATTTTGACTTTCTGCGTGGCTTCATCACTTTGTATATCTAATTTTACAAATTTAGGAGGACGTTTTACTTTTAGCCTTATGTCTATAATTTAAAAAGTACGGTTGAGAAAGTGTTTGTGAAAATCCACGCAGTACTTTCCAATATACATTTATTTAGGGTACAAACAAGTTATGTATCACTGTTCCGTTGTTCTTGTGAAACGAGTTGGGAAAGTAATTTGGGTATGTAGACTATGTGATGTTAAAGTATCAAATTCTGTTTTCGTTTTTCTTAATGCTATTGTTTTCTTGTTTGTTAAGTCAGATTGGGAATATCGGTTCCGAATAGCTCAGATAAAACCTATTTCTCATAGAGTTCGATACTGCATACTATCCCCAAGGAGCCAGTACACTCGCTCCTAGCGGCTAGTAATTTGCTATGTGAGTGTCACATGATGCGACGTTCACACACCAAGCTAGTGAACGCTTCGAATTAACGCTGCACCAAACTACAAAAAATGCAGACCTTTCTTGATGTTGTATTCTTGATATGGATAACAACATGAAAATTTTAAAATAAACATGTTTCAAATCGGAACAGTAATTGTGTTTCGGTATATTACTTTTATGTAGTAATAATCTACCAGGTGCTATGGCTAAAGGCGTGCGTGGATACTGTATTAAATTAATCACGTCAGGTTAGGCCGTAATATGGTATGTAATTAACATAAATTTGCGGGATGTCGGACTTCATCGCTAGTTTGTCGTTGGAGTTATACCCTAGTATCAATAAATCTGTGGGATATTGGGCTCCAGTGACAGTTTGTTGTTGAAGTTATACCTTAGTATCTATAAGTTTGTGGGATGTCGGGCGCCAGTGCCAGTTTGTTGTTGAAGTTATACCCTAGTATCTATAAGTTTGTGAGGTCTGTGTGTTTGTATTAGGAATAACAACAATTCTTAGTCGCTAGCAGCTCAACGCTGCAGCATGGAATATAGGTAAACACGCAGAGGACTGTGCATGGAATTTAGAGTTTACTGTAGATACTAGCCACTAGGAGCGAACTTTATGTAAAGATAAGTTCGTATAGAGCAGTATCCACTCGTCAGGAATACTCAAACCACTTTTTATTCCATGGCAGACCTGTCCAATCGATCACCGTCTCGACTTCTCTTGGAAGCATCAGCCACGCTGCAATTAATGCGCGAAGATTATTCGTACACATGTATCCACCACTGTATATAGCCAGGTACTCATTCATACAGCTGAGTGAACTGGAGCAACGCAACGTAAAATGAACGATCTTGCCCAAGGTTCGACACCGCACAGGATTCGAACCCGACTCACGGTCGAAAATCCGAAGCTCTAGAGGTAGCCACAGCACCTCTGCATGTGGCAGTTCAAGTTGCTGTATGTCACAGTGTATAATGTGACATATTAATTAGTCAACAGCCTGCAACAGTAGCAAAGAGCAGCATTTTCGTTTCTGGGACAACAGATTCGTTACTGAAACCACCCACCCAACGTGACATGCATCCGACGTGACACGCGTCCGACGTGACACGCATCATACACTTAATGTATGTGTCGTCAGTCAGATTATTGTAATAAACGACTGTAAAAGGTATTATTAAATGTAGTTAGAAATGGTTATTTTTTATTAACACATTTATACGCATAGACCGAAATATTTGCTTCTTGTTTCAATTTAACATATATTGATAGGAATTGATCGTGCATTAAATGGATAAGATTATCAAATAATAATAAATATTGGCAACACAAAATATTTCGTAAATACAATTTAACAGACATGTTCGTTAAACGTGCAGGCAATGACACCAACCGACCTTGTAACGCCGTCTTTTGTTCATGCTAAAATCACTAGCAAAGTCTGTTGTTCAGTGTTCAAAATCAATAACAAAGTGGCGAGTATAGAGACAGAAAGAGAGACATGTTGAAGCGACCAATTGTTCAGTCTCGCTCGCTCTAGACGCCGCCTTTATATCAACACATCGCGATGGTGTTGAGTATCTCTCTTTATTTTTGGGATATGGCATAACTCAAGTAAAGTCTTCGTAACTTACGTCGTTGTTTTAATTCTCTTCAAAAAGCAGTGATCCATGTACTGGTTACAACCTTAATCGATCGCGTTAGCATTATTATAACATCGGGGTACATTGAGGTCATTTGATGGTTATATTACAGTATCTTTTGAAAAAAAGATAAGCCTATGGCTGGATTGAACATAAGTTAAGTGTCAGCAAAACAACTTATATCACCTATACAAGAACGTACAACGCAGTGTGCACGCAATTCCGAATGAGGTTAATCGTATTTATAATTTGTATAAATAGGAACAACACTACCAATTCTGGCTTCACGCATATGTTTATTCATGACTCAATAACTCACTGCAGGTGTTTGTTTGAGGTGAACATTGCACGGCGTAAACCAAATAAATGGGGTTACTGCATTAATGGGGTAACACGTTTTGTTGAAGCTCTTTCGAAGGCATACGAGGATACTTGCCAACTTTTTTGTTGAATGCTGTTGTAGATTGTCAATAAAAATCCGGGAGATTTGCGAGTATTCCAGGAGATCGGGATATACTCCGAAATCCTGGAGACTCCCGGACATGCCCGGAGAGTTCGCAGGTATATGCGAGATAAGATCGTACGTCTCAAAAGTATCCGGATATTATCCGGAAGTATCGCGACATAGGTTTCTGGTGACTTTATTTCATTGAATACTATCTGAAAACGAAGCCAGTGAAATAGCCAATTTTCACGACAATGTATTATGACAAGTTGTAAACTTGTCATAATACATTGTCGTGAAAATTGGCTATTTCATGACCAACAATATCATTGTGACAACACTTGAGACCAGGAGATTGAGAGGACATCAGATAGACGTTTTTTAAATATTGAATGGTGATGAAAGGATTGATAGAAATAATATATATATGGACAAGAAGTAACATTGTATTGTAGAAATGGTGTAGATTAGATACCAGAAAGGTTTCACTGCACAGAGGGCTATGAATGATTGGAACATATTATCTGCTGATTGCGGTGGTGCTAGTAGCGTGAATATGTTTAAAACAAAATCGACACATAACTCAGACGGGCGAGATACACATATAACAAGGGTCTGACTCTTGATACGCCAACGGCTTCATTGCCAATCTGCTATCTAGAGCTGATTATCTGGGTGGCTATCGTATTAAATCTAAATGTTGTTAAATCATGGCAAAGCACGGCAAATTTGCCAGTATCCTATCTCCAAAATGATGCTATTTTGGTTTGATAGACGACACAGTTTGGTGTTCCTCCTTTGGGACAAAAACTAACGATAAAACGTGACCGAATGTCTATTTCTTGATTCCGAATTCGTGAAAACAAACATGACAGCAATGTTGATAACAAGATTCCGAATTCGGGAATATAAACATGACACACATGTTGATACCAAGTGTCTGGTAATCGTCTCCAAAATGACGCTATTTTGGTTTGATAGACTAAACAGTTTTGTGTGCCGGATTTTCGGACGAAAAGCAATGAAAAAAACGTGACCATTGGTCTATGTTTTTATTCCGAATTCGGGATGACAAACATGACAGCAATGTTGATAACAAGTGTTTGGTAATACTCTCCAAATTACGTTATTTTTGTTTGATAGACTAAACAGTTTGGTGTGCCGCCTTTTGAGACGAAAATTAATGAAAAACCACGAAGAAAGGTTTTTATTCCGAAATTGGGATGACAAACATGATAGCAATGTTGATAACACGTATCTGGTAATCGTCTCCAAAATTATGTTAGTCTGGTTTGATAGACTAAACAGTTTGGTGTGCCGGATTTTCGGATGAAAAGCAATGAAAAAAAACATGACCATTGGTCTATGTTTTTTATTCCGAATTCGGGATGACAAACATGATAGCAATGTTGATAACAAGTGTCTGGTAATCCTCTCCAAAATGACGTTATTTTTGTTTGATAGACTATATAAACAGTTTGATGTGCGGCCTTTAGGACGAAAACAAATGAAAAAACGTGACCAAAGGTCTATTTCTTGATTCAGGATTCGGGAAAACAAACATGATAGCAATGTTGATACCAAGTGTTTGGTAACCGTCTGACCTGACATATGTTGTGCTAAAAATAAGTTGGCAGCAAAAGTGAGGAAGAAGAAAATGCATAGATAATATTGGCTTGCAATTTAAATAGTACATTAATAGATGATTAAAAAAATTATTGGAGTTATTCCCCTGTAGAGCTTGTAGATACAGACAATAAGAAAACACACGCTAAAACGGGACGACGGATATCGTCGTCAAAAACGCGGAGACTGCCAATGGTGATGACGATGATGATGGTGATGTTGAAATTAGAAAACACCTTATTTTGTCACTACCGTCACTTAATGACACATATCATAGTTGATATTAGCTAACGTTCTAATATATAAAAACTGCAACAGTGAGAAACTTCCTGAAGTGTCAAAACCTTTTAATTATCACTCGAAGTTTTATACTCCTACTGCATTGCCGTCTACCAGCAAAGATGCGTCTGTCGACATCGCGTGCCTTCTTTCTTGGGTTGCTGATGGTGTGTATTTTTGTTTCTACTATATTCAATAATTGTTATTAATTATTAAAGTCATCAGTTATATACACATATATTTGTACATACCTACCTATCTACACAAACACACACACACACACACACACACACACACACACACACACACACACACACACACACACACACACAAACACACACACACCCACCCACCCCTCCACACACACGCACACATACACACGCACATAAACATAATACATATATACAAACATACACGCTTGCCTGCATACACATATACACACAAACACACACATACAATATATATATATATATATATACGCGCGTGTGTGTGTGTGTTTATGTATGTTGATGTGTTTGTGTGTATGTGTATGTGTATGCGTGCAAGCAACGGCTAGTGTATGGGTGCCCTAGTGGGTATATATCGTTCGATAAACAACAAAATGTGACTAGTTTATAGTATAATGACATGTTAAAGCCAACATGGTTTCAAGTCATGTAGCTATTTAACAGATTTAACAGATTTAACAAGATTGCCACCCAGAGAATTAACTCTAGGTGGCAGGTGGACAAGGAAGCCCTTTGGCTTATCGAGAGTCCGACCCTTTTATCTATGTGTATCCCGCCCGTCTGAGGTATGTGTCGATTTTATTTTTAAACATATTCACGCTACTAGCACCCACACAATCAGCAGGTAATCTGTTCCATTCATTTACGGTCCTTTGTGAAAAATAAAACTTTCTTATATCCAATTTACTCTGCTCCTTTGCTAATGCAAGTTCATGTCCTCTAGTCCTTCTATCTTTCTTAACTGCGAAAAACATATTTCTATCAATATTTTCATAACCCTTCAATATTTTAAACACTTCTATCCGATCTCCTCTCAATCTCCTGGTCTCTAGTGTTGTTAAACCGCATTTTTTAGGCGTATTTCGTAACTAAGATCCCTCAGATTTGGTATCATTTTAGTTGCTCTCCTCTGCACTCTTTCTAGCATATCTATGTCCTTCCTGCGATATGGCCTCCATGCTTGAATACAATATTCTAAATGAGGCCTAACTATTGTTTTGTACAGCGGTATTATTAGCTCTTTTTCCTTATACGTTATGTTTCGCCTAAATAATCCAAGGATTTGATTTCCCTTTGAAGCTGCAATTCCGCACTGCTCTGAAATCTTCATATCAGCACTAATGGCTAACCCTAAGTCCTTTTCTTTTACAGTAGTACTTAGTACAGTACCCCCCCATTGTATATTCTACGTCTTCGTTCCCATGTCCTGTGTGGAGGCATTTACATTTCCCAAAATTGAACAGCATTTGCCACTTTTCAGACCATTTGATCAACCTGTCAAGATCATCTTGTAAATGCTGTCTATCTCCATCACTTTTAATCCTTCTAAACACTTTTGTATCATCCGCAAATTTCAACACCTTGCTTGTTATTTCATCATCCAAATCGTTGATATATATTAAGAATAATATAGGACCTAATACTGATCCCTGTGGTACCCCACTCAATACCGATTTCCAGTTTGAAGCCTCCCCATCAACTACTACACGTTGTCTTCTGTCTTTCAGCCATTGTTCTATCCAGTTTAATATACCATTTCCTATGCCATGGGCCTTTAGTTTAAGCAGTAATATTTGATGTGGTACTTTGTCAAAAGCTTTTTGAAAATCTAAGTAGACGATATCTACTGGTGATCCCTCATCTACCCACTTAGTGATGTCTTCCAAAAAACATAACATATTTGTTAAGCATGACCTCCCTTTAAAAAAACCATGTTGAGATGGGTTTATCAAGTTTTGTTTAACAAGAAAATCCACCATGTGATCTTTAATTAGTCTTTCTAATAATTTACAAATCACTGATGTTAAACTCACTGGTCTATTGTTCTCTGACTTGTTTCTCGAACCTTTTTTGAATAACGGTATAATGTTTGCTTCTTTCCTTTCTAAAGGAATCACTCCCTCTTCTAATGACACTCCTTGGTTCTCACTACCTTCAGCCTGTGCTTCAACCAGAACCAGAAGAGCCATACTCTTCTGGGTCCTGGTCATATGCGACTTCTTACAGAAAGTGTTCCATTCATGGATTATGCAACCACAGAAATTGAGCCAGCCAGGTGTCTCGGAAATGTCAGTGACACGTGTAAGTATTGTAGGCCAGAACTTTTTTGCATTTTTCTAAATGTTTTTCCCAGCAGATTTTGGCAATAGCGGCTTTTCTCAAACATTTTCGAAAGGCATAGCCTGTGTGGATATTATAACGGCGGCGCCAGTGATGATGCCTCATATTGGTTTACCAAAATAAGTAAATTACCGTACGTTCGTTTCGGGTGCTTTTTTGATTTGATGCGTTTTATCTTAAAATAAATTGAGCAATATCGAGCGTAAAACACATTTTGTAAACAGCGTTTTCATGTGACCAATATTGACAATATGCTGATGCGTACTGCTGTAGAACATTGTATAATATCCCCTAAAAAGTAGGCGGTCACATGGACCAGTAACTCAAAAAAGTTACTGACCCGACTGCAAAATAGGTGGTCAGTGACCATCGAGTCTGGGTATATTTCGAACGCTGATGCCGTCTAATAATAATAATAATAACATAAAGTAACTTCTTCTGCACCTAAATCTTTAGAAATCAAGCGCAGTGACCAATGTAGGAGTCACGTGTTTTTTCCGTTATACTAGCGCCCATGTTATGTTTTATTTTGGCTTCGAAATGCATTTAGATACACAGTTTCGGACTACCATATCCCCTCAAGATGTGGTGAATATTGGAATGGGGCTGAGGTGGGAGGGACTCAGGCTCACCAAAACCTATCAACTGCACCTCTCCCATTCTTGGGTTCACCAAAACCTTCAACTGCACCGTTTTGTCACAACATTGTAGGGAGTCAGCCCCCAAGCTGGGGTGCGTCGGGACGGGGGGCAGGCACCCGGTCCAGACATCTATATACTCTATATATATAGAAATGTGCTGCCACATGTATTTATGCCCAGCTACCGCCCTGGCAGTGATGCTGACCAGGCTCTCACATGGCTCAACTGAACGTCGCAGTGAAATCGTTTGTAACCACAATCCGTTGTTGTTGTTATTAAGAGAACATTGTAACTTGTCTTACCTGGTGTACACACAAGGTGAGGTACTTATAGGGCGATGTTATAATGGAACCCATATGTGTTTTTTATAGCCGTGGGAAGAGTCGACGACGTGGACGGTGACGTCACTACTGGGTCGGTCGTTTGCGGTAGGGAGTGAAAGATAACGAAATCGGCTACTAAATCGTTTTTTAGAAGAGCAGTCAATGCTCTTATAAAAAACGATTCGGCTTGTTTTAAAATTAATATTGAATAAGTTTTTTATTTTGAGAGATCTATAATTATAATATTGGGACGTTCTGTGGAAATTCCCCCGCTAACTTTAAAATCGACGCCTTGTTATTGTTTTTGGGTGAGCGGTGCTCGTCGGCTGCGCGCGCCAGCCGATGCAGGCATGTTATTGCTTGTGTCGGCGGACGGAGCCTTTAACTGGTCGATCAGGCGTGAAAAATACCGAAATCGGCAATTAAATCCTTATTTCAAAGTAGGTGGAAGTTCGGCTCCGGCTAACTAATTCTGTGGTGTGAATTTTATTGCGAAAAAAAAGATAATTATAAGCGAATTTAACGATACACGAAATGTGCTATTTCTTGAGTGAAAAATAACGAAATCGACTATTAAATCGTTATTTAGAAGTGCGTGGACGTTCGTTGTGTTTTAAATTACTATAGGGTGAGAATTGTATTGTAAAAAATATATAGTAGTTAGTACGTTCTGGGGAAATCCCCCCGCTTCGTGCGACTAGCGCGCCGGCCGGCATTCGCTTATAATTATCGGTTTTTCGTTGTTATGATATTTAAGAATTATTACTTATTATTTTAGCTAACAGGTCGAACAGGCGTGAAAAATACCGAACTTTGTTGGGGCACTAGTGTAGAATCAGTCATTACCAGTAGGTGGCTTAAGTTACTGTTATCGTTGAGCGCAGATGACATCCCTTCCACAGACAATCAATGGTCCAGAGTTCCCGGATACTGGCATATGAGCACTCCATCTCCATAGTCACGATAGTAACATGGAACAACCTATCTGCGAAAACAGTAAAAGCTCCCTCTCAAGAAGCTTTCAAGCTGTTCCTTGAGGGCTGGTGGCATTGCCCCAGACTATGTTTAAGAGATGCGACACCTGTTTTAACGTGCACTTAAACATGACTTTAAAAACGAACTAGTAGCGTGAATATGTTTAAAACAAAATCGACGCATAACACAGACGGGCAAGATAAACATATAAAAAGAGTCGGATTCTCGATAAGCCAACGGTTTCCTTGCCAATCTTCCATCTAGAGTTGCTTATCTGGGTAGCTATCGTGTTAAATCTCAATCTTGTTAAAACATGGCAAAACAGGACAATTTTGCAAGTAACCTGTCTCCAAAATGATGCTTTTTTGGTTTGATAGACGACACATTTTGTTTTGCCTCCTTTAGGACGAAAACCAATGGAAAAATGTGACCAAAGGTCTATTTCTAGATTCCGAATTCAAGAAAACAAACATGATAGCAATGTTGATAACAAGTGTCTGGTAATCTTCTCCAAAATGACGTGATTTTGGTTTGATAGACTAAACAGTTTAGTGAGCTGCCTTTTGGGACGAAAAGCAATGAAAAAAACGTGACGAAAGGTCTGTTTGTTATACCGAATTCGGGAAGACAAACATCATAGCAATGCTGATAACACGTGTCTGGTAATCGTCTCTAAAATGATGTTATTTTGGTTTGATAGACGACACAATTTGGTGTGCTGTCTTTGGGACGAAATCCCATTAAAAAACGTGACCAATGGTCTATTTCTTGATTCCGAATTCGGGAATATAAACATGACACACATGTTGATACCAAGTGTCTGGTAATCGTCTCCAAAATTACGTTATTTTGGTTTGATAGACTAAACAGTTTGGTGTGCCGCCTTTTGGGACGAAAAGCAATGAGAAAACGAAACGAAATGTATGTTTTTTATTCCGAATTCGTTATTTCTTGATTCTGAATTCGAGAAAGCAAACATGATAGCAATGTTGATACCAAGTGTCTGGCAACCGTCTGACAGATGTTATGCTAAAAATAAGTTGGCAGCAAAAGTGAGAAAGACGACGGTGCATAGGTAATATTGGCTTGCAATTGAAATAATACATTAATAGATGAATTAATAAATTATTGGAGTTATTCACCTGCGGAAATAACACTTGCAGTCAACGATTTCCCGACAGTCTCAGCCTCGTATTTCGAACTCGTCAAATCTAATCTTAAAGGCACATGTTCAAAGCCGCAATCGTCAATTGATTAACTGTGTTATTACCAGAAATGTTTGCATTGGTTTGCTGTTTTGTGGGCGACCCTCCGATAAACAGCAGTCAATTGTGAAACAGAAAGCAGACAACAGCGATGTCACAAGCGAGTGAGCACACTGTGGTGGAATTGTTGCTGCCCGTATTGGACTAATGTCACACGAGCGAGCTTGTAGATACAGACAATAAGAAAACACACGCTAAAACGGGACGACGGATGTCTTCGTCAAAAACGAGGAAACAGCCGATGGTGATGATGATAAAGTTCAAAAACCACTTTATGTTGTCACTGACGTCACGTAATGACACATATCATAGTTGATATTTTGTAATTTTCTAATATATAAAAACTGCAACATTGAGAAAATTCCTGAAGTGTCAAAACCTTTTAACTATAGCTTGAAGTTTTACACTCCTTCTGCATTGCCGTCTACCAGCAAAGATGCGTCTGTCGACATTGTTTGCCTTCTTTCTTGGGTTGCTGATGGTGTGTATTTTTGTTTCTACTATAATCAATAATTGCTATTAATTATTAAAGTCATCAGTTATATACACATATATTTGTACATACCTACCTATCTACACAAACACACACACACACAAACACACACACACACACACAGACACACACACATAAGCATAAACAAACACACACATATATATTTATATATGTACATATATATATATATATATATATACAAACATACAGGCATACACATATATGTGTATGCGTGCAAGCGTGTATGTTTGTATATATATATATATTATGCTTATATATATATATATAATATATAAACACACACGCGCGCGTATATTATATATAAATATATATATATATATAATATATTGATTATATGACTTGAAACCATGTTGGCTTTAACTTGTCATTATAATATTTAACTAGTCACATTTTGTTGTGTATGGAACCATATATATCTAGTATGGCATACATACACAAGCCGTTGCATGCACGCATACACATACACACAAACACATAAACACAAATAAACACACACACGCGCGCATATATATATATATATATATATATGTGTGTGTGTGTGTGTGTGTGTGTGTGTGTGTGTGTGTGTGTGTGTGTGTGTGTGTGTGTGTGTGTGTGTGTGTGTGTGTGTGTGTGTGTGTGTGTGTGTGTGTGTGTGTGTGTGTATACGTGCGCGTGTGTGTGTTTATTTGTGTTTAATGACAGGTTAAAACCAACATGGTTTCAAGGCATGTAGCTATTATAAATCTATACAGCGCATTATACATTCATTATTCTCAACAGAAACGAAGTGAAACATATACCAAATTCACCAACTTGTCGAAATGGCTACCATTCCATCCGTAACGACAATCATCCGTATTGGAAACATCTCGGCAATGTTTCTGTGACGGCCGATCAATGCTGAATACGATGACACATGATTCAGTTGTATTATGTGTTTGACAGTTTACCCTATGCGTGGGTAGGCTCACAGACGCTTCATCTGTGTGACAGCGCCGCAGCTCCGAGGCTGAAGCAGGCAGTTATACTGACCGAGCTCGTAGAAGCGTTGAAACTGAAACTGGCAGTTTATTCTAACAGAGCACGAGGAAGCGTCGATACTGAAAGTGGCAGTCAGGGGCGTAGCTGGCTGTATGCACGTACGCACGTGCTTCCACATCAATTTGTCAAACCAACAATTAAATTTAAGACAGTGGCCTCTGGAATTTCTGATAACGTTGTACCCTTGGCAAAGACACTATCATCAGTAACTTTTATCAATATCTCAATATTTTGACGACACAGGATGAAGTTACTAGAAGCAGGCAGCCCTACAAAGATGCTGCTGCCGGTAAACGGCTGGCAGGCAAGACGGTGACAAATCAACGCATATAATGTATGTCATCATTCACATGTAACAATTTATCACTGTTTGACTACCTCTATGCAGCGAATCTAACAGAAGCATGTAGCCACAATGAAGTCTTCTTCTTCAGTTCAGCATATCTCTGCGAGACGTAGCTGCCCAGATGCTCCCACGATACGCTGCTCTGTCTGCCGTTCGTCTCCCTGCTCTCACGATGTCGTCTTCCAACCAGTCGCTGATGTCCTGCTCCCATCTTCTCCTTGGTCTTCCCCTTCTTCTCTTTCCCTCCACGTTGCCTTCTAGGACTGTTTTATCTAAGGAATTATGTCTTTTGATGTGGCCAAAATAACTCATTTTTATTCCTTTTATTCTATTCACTAGTTGACAGTTCTTAATGTCTAATTGTTTAAGAATATCTGCTTTGGGTGTTCTTGTTATCCATGGCACTCTTAGGACTTTTCTGTAACATTTCATCTCAAATGCTTGTATAGAGCTGTTGGGAAAACGCAAGTTTTTTTAATTCTTATCTTTGTTGGTATGTTTTGTCCTTTCCATACATGTTTCAGAATATTTAGTTTCTGCGTTGCTATGACTATTCTTCTTCTGATCTCTGATGATGTATTGCCGTTTCCTTGTAGTCTTGCTCCAAGGTATTCGTAGTGGTTCACATTTTGAACTTGCACCCCGTTTATTGCAATTTCTGTTTTGACAATGCATTTGTCAGTGTCCATGATCTTTGTTTTCTTCACATTAAGTAACAAGCCCTTTTTCTCACAATGAAGTCAGTAAGGCGATATAGCGCACAAGTCCTTAATGGTGGAGTGGACGTAGCCTCACATCGGTAGAAGTAATCGACAAGTTAGGTTTTTTAATAATTTAAATTGATGTTGGTATTGTTAATGGTTAGCTAACTGGTGGTCAAGTGGGAGAAGTGGTGGTCAAGTGGTGGTCAAGTGGGAGAAGTGATGGTCAAGTGGTGGTCAAGTGGGAGAAGTGGTGGTCAACGGTGAAGAACATGGGAAAGCCATAGATGAAGAAGAGTAGGCTTTCTCACTGTTACCTTTGAGAAGACACGTAGCTTAACTACGTAGATCTTGCTTTGGAAAACTGGAAAGCCAATGTGAGACAATAATATACATGTATTTTTTAAGCTGACTGTTGACGTCATATTAATTAATTTTGTCCGTCAATGTGGACACAAATTGTTGAAATCATAACTGTATTTTAATAGATGTGAGATAATTCACTTTAAGTTTTTTTCAAAAAGTATCTGTATCTTTTCGCATCCCCAGTGGATATCTTGGAAAGGCTGAAGTACGCATTGAAGTCTGCATCATCTGTTGTAGTCACTGTCCTCCATGGAATATTTGGAAGATGCATTGGGACAACAAAACAATAAGTTAATTATCTATCAAGACATTTGACTTTATCATAAGACTAGTGACCATGTAGTGAGCATGTCCACCATAGTCTGCTTCCTCAGTCTACTACAGGCTAAACAGTGTGTCCTTTTACAGGCAGCTAACGTTGAAACCACTGTAGTCTCACAGCTACAGCAGGATGTGGTAAGCGTTGTTTGATAATAGAACTAGCAGGAAAATGTGACCAAGAAATAAACATGTTATCCAGGCATCAGTAATTGTTGCTATGCTACGCTACTAAAGGTTCATGTCCACTTTTTATCAGAGATGGATGCCATCCAGCGTTCAGCCTTTACCCTAAAAATTGTGCTGGTCAGCCGGATCAGCAAAGTTACTGGTCCACATTTAACTAGTGGCCTGCTAAACGATATTGAAAGAAATGCACAGTTGTACTACTAGCTGTAAAATCCTTGAATACATGTCAGACAGATGTTTTTTCTGATCATATGTACGCATACAACGCTATTTTAGGTACCAGTAGACTAGTGGTAATTTTTAGGTAACTGGTTTCAGACTGATTTCTATAATATTTAAAAAAATAACTACGAAAAACGTTTTGGACATTTTCCTTAATTTTATTTAATTGAAACATGCAGGCGACAGACACTGGCAGCCAAGCATTAATGAGCCAACTTTTTGAAAAGGTCATTAAGAATCGCAGTCATTGTCAGCGGCAACAGCAATGATATAATCCCTGCAAGATCTTAGACATTAAAAAGGTAAGTTCTTATATAGCGCAGTATCCAGTCCTCAAGACTGCTCAAAGCGCTTTACACTTTACTCCCTGGCAGACTTGTTCAATCGAACACCATCTCGACTTCTCTGGGAAGCATCCAGCCACGCTGCAATTAATGCGCGAAGACTGTTAATTATGAATCTTCTGGCTCGAGCCACAAGATTCATAATTAATGTCCGACAAATCAGAGTCGCTGTCATCAGCGTGACCGTCTGCATCAACGCCATCACTTGGGCCAGCAGCCGTGGCTTCCAACTGGTCCATGTCTTCCTGTCCTTGGTTTTCACTACGATCAGCCTGTGCTTCGTGCAGAACCACAAGACCATGAAAATTATCCTCAAACGACGCCATCTTTAAAAAATGGCGGATAACAATCTTGGCTTAAGTCATAATGTAAAATATAGAAAATCGCTGATCGTATACCTACTACATTGCCATAATAAATATTGCTTTATGTTACTAATTTCCAAATATATGGTGTGGTATGTGCAATGGTCCGAATCGACATCATTGATACGATATTGTATGTATTGGTATCTGGGCCGAACAGGAGTTCCGGTTCCGGGGCCCGTTTGGTTGGCTATTAAAATGAGTTAAATGGCTTCGGTCACACGCTACGTAATATGACACAAGACAATCACATACACAACAAGTTGGCGACGAGGATGTGATGCAAAACGTCCGTGAACTGTCGACATGCAGCAGGCGGAACAAAAATAGCCGCCACTGAATCGCCGCTGGCGCACGCGAAAGTGAGCTGCCACGTGCTTCGCAAATTTCACATGGCTGCTGGCGTGGACGTCTGGGCGTGATGACAATTGACAAGATACATTGACACTGGTAGTTCAGTTCAGCAGGAAAAGAAAATAACGTTGATTCTTCTCATATGGTGGATAGTAGGCCTATTCACTACAGTTTCAAGTTATAATAGAGGTTCTGCGAACTTTGTCTTTGATTGAACTATGGTTGTTGAAGTGCTATAATCAACAATATGGCTACCGCTATTATCCGCTCACTAAAGGAATTTGAACCAGGCCATGATAATTGGCAGACGTACAAGCGACGATGCGTGGCTGAGAATAAATGAAATAGCGGAAGATCAATCAGTGGATGTGCTAATTGCAGTAGTCGGGTCGCAGGCTGTCGACTTGTTGGTGTCTTTGTGCACACCAAATGACATAACTACTAAGTCATATGCAGATTTAACAGGCATGCTTACTAGCCTTTACCAGTCGTGTGAAAACGAGGTCATATCGAGTTATCAGTTTGATACGTGCGACCAAGCGGAGAACGAGTCGATTTCAGACTATGTCGTAGCTTTAAACAACCTTAGTGTTAATTGCGCCTTTGGTGACGAAGATCAACTAAACAAAAGGCTTAGAAACGGGTTAGTTGTGAGTGTCAAGGAGGAGGCCATTTGCAATCGGCTGTTGGCAGAACATGATTTGTCGTGGAAACGCGCTTGCGAAATTAGCATTCAAATGGACATGGCACGTTCAGGCAGTAAAATTATACATGCGCATTCACCAGTGAATGCTATCAAACAACAACAACGCAGATTTGTTAAGAGAGCTGCTTCTCATTTTGACACTGATCAAAAGTATTACCGTTGCCATGGCAAGCATCAGGCAGACGCATGTCGCTTCAAAAATGCTAAATGTTTCAGCTGTAACAAGATCGGCCATGTCGCAAATGCCTGCCGCAATAGAGGAAGCTCAAAGCCAGAATTATGCGGTAGTTACAGACAGAAACGTAGCGGTAGAACAAATCACATCGGCAATGAGGATGATGAAGCTTTGTATGAAGTGAGCGATGTTTCTTCAGTAAATGTTGTTGGCAGTGACGAACTAAACGTCAAAGTAGACGTCAATGGTACGCCAATCTCTTTCACCGTGGACACTGCGTCTTCGGTGTCCATCATTAGCGAAGAAACTTACACGAAGTTCTTCCAGTCTGTCGTATTGAAAGACTCTACAGCAAAATTGAGAGGGTACACAGGACATTATATTGGACTTCTTTTGGAAATTACCCTGAACGCCAAGTACGGTGATCAAGAATGCCAACTGCTATTACTTGTAGCCGAATGGAGACGCACGTCTCGTTTTGGGCGAAACTTGATGGAGAGGATTAAACTCAATTGGGAAAAAATACTTCAAGTCGAACGCAAAGGCGATCACAGTTTGGAGAGACTCCTTGGGAAATACAAAGATGTTTTTTGCAGACGTGTACTGTGAAATGACGAAATTCAAAGCACACATCACACTGGAAGACGATGTGGCTCCAATATTTCAGGAAGCGAAACCTGTACCATACTCTTTGCGCGAGAAGGTCGACAAAGAGCTCGACAAGCAAGTTGCTGCGGGCATCTTGAAGAAGGTCGAACGAGCGGAGTGGGCGTCGCCGGTGGTCATTGTTCCTAAACCAGAAGATAACGTACGCATCTGCAGTGATTACAAGGTATAGATCAACAAGGTTGGACACACCCTATCCTCTTCCAACCGCTGATTATATTTTCACTACACTCGTTGTTGGTAAGGCATTTATCAAAATTGACCTCTCAAACGCATTCAATCAACTAAAAGTAGACGAGAATTCGAGACACTGTCTGACAATAAACATGACGAAGGGTCTATTCCAACCAACAAGACTGCCGTATGGAATCAAGACAGCGCCACTCGTGTTTCAGAATGTGATGGACCAGGTATTGCAGGGAATCCCAGGTGTCTGCTGTTACATTGATGACATACTCATAACAGCTGGTTCTGAGGCAGAACATCTTCAGAGACTGAAGACTGTATTTCAATGGCTTGAAAAGTATGGAATCCGTGCTAAATGCAGCTTCTTAACGAATTAAGTCGAGTATTTAGGTCACAAGACTGATGCAGTCGGGATCCATCCAATTGCAGACCGAGTTGAAGCAATCAGGAATGCCAGAAAACGTGTATAACAAGTCTGGTGTTTCGGAAAGTCAGAGACTGCAGAGCTTTCTGCTAACGTATCGCACAACTCCGCACGCTGTAACAGGTCGTACTCCAGCAGAACTATTCCTGAAAAGACAGTTTCGTACTCGGCTCACTTTGTTGAAGCTTGATGACAGACGTGCAGAACAAACAAAACATCCAAGCGCTAGATCACGACCGACAGTCATCAATGCGAGAGTTCAGTACGATGCAGTTGGCGAGGGTGAGGAACTGTTATGACAATGGCATTATCAAGTTCGTTCTCTGTTCGATCGTTAAGCGGCTTGGGCCATTGCACTACCTTGTTCGTGTTGGTCACAGACTACGCTACTGCCATGTCGATCATTTACGGCGTACTGGCGAGAAGACGTCAGTGGACTCCGAGGCACTACGACGTCAAGAGGCGACCACACCGCCGCCGTTGCATAATAACGATGTGGTAGCAACTATTCCAGCTACTCCGATACGGGCTGCTCCGATACACGCAGCTATGCCGGTGACTACAACGACTCCGCGCAACCGCGCACAACTTGATAAATCGTATCTGATGAGTCCCGCATCGCCACACGACGTCTCGATCCAGCAGAAACCTGTAACTCCGTCATCGCCGCGCAGATCGATTCGTGTGCGTCGTGCACCACTTCGTTTGGACTTGTAATACCATGCGAATTGACTTTTGAAATCATTACACAGCAAATATTGACTTTTGAAATTATAATACAGCAAATACTGACTTTTAGTTTCTAGCTAGTTGCTACACAATTATATTAATGAAAGACATTTAATTTCAATATTACATTCAGTGAAATATTAATCGTTTATTAAATACTTTTCGCAAAACAAGTGTAAGGGAATGTGATATACGCAATGGGCCGAATCGGCATCATTGGTACGATATTGTATGTATTGCTATCTGGGCAGAACAGGAGTTCCGGTTCCGGTGCCCGTTAGGTTGGCTATTAAAATTAGTTAAATGCCTTCGGTCACACGCTTCGTAATATGACACAATACAGTCACAAACACAACATATGGGATAATTTGTTTTAACGACAATCATATAAAAACTGTGGATGTGAATGTCGGAGAAGGTCAAACGTAACATATTTGACAGAAAACCTATGTTTTGATATTAAAATTATTGCTCTGTGTGAAGCAGTTAGCAGTGCTGTCAACATTGCGGTATGGGGCGGAGTGCTGGAGAATGACGGAGGAGGACCTATCCAGACTGTCCACCTTCCGCAAGACGTGCCTCAGAAAAATACTTAGGATCTTCTGGCCAAGAACTGTATCCAACCAGGAGTTGCTTTCCCAATGCCAGCAAGGGGACATGCCCACCATAATTGAAAGAAGACGCTGGAGGTGAATTGGACATGTCCTCCGCATGGATGCACACGCCATCACAAAAACAGCTGTCTGGTAGTCGTCAGAAGGGAAGCGGAAACATGGGCGCCCAAAGACAACATGGAGGAGAACAGCGGAGGCGGAGCTGAGGGAAATGAACCACAGCTGGGGCACCGTACAGCGAAAGGTCGGAGAGATACAGAGGTGGAGGAACTTCGTTGCTGCCCTATCCGTCTATCCGGTGTAACGGGTAATAAGTAAGTAATACGTGTAATTTATATTCGCTGTGATAAACACAACAATCGTAGTCCTTACCTTGCTCCCTCGACGGATGAGGTCCACGCCACTTAATTAACACAGCTGATGAAGACAACAATAATTATATTTGTTATCACAGCATATGTCGTAAGTTTGTAGAAGAAAATTCGAGATAGATACACTAAAACAAATCCGAATTGAATGATGCATCTTGTTCAACATAACATATATAAACAAAGCAAGTCCCGTCCGTTCGCGTGTTACCATGTGATGTTATTATTGAAGTCATACTTAACGCATTGATTTAATGAAAGATAAAATATCGCTACGAGGGTTAATCGCACTGTATTGACAATGATTTTTTGGTACAAAAACATCACGTATTCACAAGACATTCATATAATATGTAGTGTTGCAGTATTGGTCCGAGGTCTCAGGCAAATACTAAGACAACATGAATACATTATGACTAGTTCATTAGAAATTATACTTACTTGCCAAACTAGAATACGTCTTGAACTAGCCATAACATTGCTTGAACGTCAACTTGCGGGAAAGCGACGACGTTATTAATCGACCGATTGTGCCTTATTTGGGCAATAAAACACAGGTTAATGTGTGAAATACAGGAAAGGGAAATATGTTGAACATCAGGTCAGGAACGTTATTTGCTTGCAACTCCGTGCCAACATTGCCCAGCTTACTAAAACAGTAGTAGCTATGTTAGTACCTGATGTTCAATGGTTTCTTGCACACCAAGAAGAGACACATTCGCCCAGGTAGATCGTAACATGGGACATGCGGTAATAAAATAGGTTCGCGCTATAACTCAACTGTGAGAGATAAACATTAGTTGTTCGGGGGTAGTAGGCATCACAACTAATGAGAAAAACAAGCGAGTTCGTCTCGTCTCATAGAAACATAATCACAAAATGCAATGCAAATAGTACACAAAGCAAGTACTTGATTTTAATAGAAAGTGACAAAATTACACACCTTCAAGACGAGACTAAACACAGAACTACCTTTTTTTTTTTTTAATTCAGTATGTAAAGAGTAATAATTATATCAGTGAGATTTCCGTTTCTTCCTCAAGTTTATTTCTCTCAAAATGCAGTCTGTAGCGGTACTTGTTGGAAAGTCGTAGTAACAATAGCACCATGTTTTGGGTTTTTTAAATGAATATACAGCCAGAATGCAGTAAATCTCTGAATAACCCAATAGTTCATTTCCGAAGACGTAGATAATTCATGGCTCCTCTTTAGAAAACTCGGGATGGTTGAACCGCCCGTCGAGAATCTCGTGTAGAACTTCCTTCACCTACAACACATATAGACACTCGTCAGATTTTCAATAACAAAAGGTCAAATTTAGGTTGGCGAGTGTTAAAAGGAATGCACCACGAATTACATTTATAAGTAATACGAGGTTACTTCAGGAATTCATATGTTTAAAATGCTTCATTTCTGAATAATATTTATTTGTTAGTATATAACTATAAATAAAGAGTTCATACTTCATGCTGTTCTGGCATGTATTTACACAACTGGTCACAACTGAAAGATCACGGTGATAGCACATTTTGCATAAATTATAATATTAATGAGTCGAAGTGTCACAGATAAGTAATGACGTCAGCATCTCGATGTCCCGCGAAACAGTTGTTCAATTAAATATGTTGTAGAACATTCTCTTAAAAAAAACCACTGTACTATATTAAACGATCTACAGTAACACACAAGCACTGTTCAGTTGATAACACAAAGTTATATTATAATGTTCATAAATTTATGAAAATGCAGGCATAAAATTAAGTTGCATAACTTCATCATGCCACAAATGTTAGTTTAAACATATACTGGTACACATCATTCTCACTACGAGACCAATGTTTTTTAACTGTAATACAATCAATACAATAACTGTATACAGCGGTTATGTATTTTACAAAATACCTTCCCAACCCATTTCATTCCATTAACATCAGTTTTATAAATGCATAAGTGATCAACACTAAACTCAATTGAGGTGTATTTATTTTTGGAAAGTTCAATGCAGGTACAAAAATCAAAGTTCTTCTTCAAAAACAATATTTATGTAAAACCACTGACACTTATCGACCGACCAGACCCGATCCGACCAGATCAAACCAAACAAGCACCGTTTGTAGTGTATTCACTACACCGACACAGATTTAGTGAGACTCGAATCCAGCATGACGTCACAATCAAGTCAATTTGAAAACGTTCGACTATGTCAGATTGAAACCGACTAGTCACGATTCAATCGGACAAGTGGATACAGTAGCCGACTGACATCGACACCACCCAACTAAGCTATCACTGACTGGTCTGGTCGTGCAAAAAAACGTCAAGAGTATCCAGGTTTTAAGATTCATAATACTGTACATAACTGTTATTTGTAAGTTAACAGTTTACCTTCCTGTAACTGCCGGTAGACGCCGCTAGCATATGCTCCACCTGGCGGCGAATGTGAATCCTATCTACCGCGTTGTCAGGCTTGCTAACTGAGAAAGTGTGACCTAGAAAAGTAAAGGTATAAATGATAATTAACAATGGCATTGTGCAATACGTACTAAGATGAATGATATGTTGTGTAAAACGTTACACATGTAAATAGGTTATTTACAGTGTGTTCTACTGTTTTATTAGTACCGCAAGGGAGATTTTAAAAACAACATTATAACAAACGTCTTGCAGCACGAAAACGTAGTAGGTATTTCAGCTGGTGAGTTACCAAAATATAATACAAACGTATGTTTCGTGTACAAATTGTAGTACGTTGGGTTGTAGTAACGTCGGTTGTTACTATTGACAAAAGTATGATATTAAAACGCATTAACAGACACAGGCTCGCCCGCACAGGTGCACACGCGCACGCGCATGCGCACACTCAAACACAAACACATACAAGCTCACATAAACTCCCAATGCACACACTCACAGGCATTTCAAACTCAGAAAAGGCACGCCCACGAGTACGCGCATGCGTACTCGCACGAGTACGGGCACGACACTGCGGGGGACACACACACACACACACACACACACACACACACACACACACACACACACACACACACACACACACACACACACACACACACACACACACACACACACACACTCACACACACACACACACACACACACTCACACACACACACACACCTGCACATGCGCACAGCATACTCGCACATTCACACCGTCGCGCGCACATCCGCATTCCGCACGCAAACTGCTTTAATATAAAGCTACTAGCGTAGACAGTATGCAGTGTGTATAACAGGCACCGTCCCACCTGTATAGGGGTCTGTATAGCGAGCGACGTCGCCGTGGTAGACGACAGCTCCGTCCTTCCTTGGAGGGGCTGCGGAGTCCCAGGGATGCACGAAACTGTTGTAGTAGGCCAGTCGCTTGGGGAAATGACGGAACGCAATGGAGAAGCTTGGGCTGGTCAAGAAAGCATACCCGTATAATGAATCAATACGCAAATTCTTCAAACGCAGCACTGGACGTTTTGATTGAAGGAACTTTAAAATCCAGTCGAACCAAATTAGTCTTCCTAATATGGTCACCTCGCCAATTCAGGCCATTTGTGCCCAGTTCCAAGTGTGACCTTAATAGTGAGGTTCCACTGAAGTTACAAAATACCGTATACTATTATGCCACAGTTGTTCTTACTACTACGCCACCGTTGTTCTAACTACTACGCCAACGTTGTTCTACGTACTACGCCACCGTTGTTCTATCTACTACAACACCGTTCCCCACGATAGTCACCACTCACCCTTCCCTAGAAGCCTCGACCAAGTGCCACCACAAGGAGGGAACATAGAGGAGATCCCCCGGTCCCAGCACCGCTTCAATCCCTTCAAGGTTCTTAAGTTTAGGGAATTTCTCAAAATCGGGATGATCGAAGTCAGCCTGTTTGCAGAAAGCTGAAGTTACTCTATTGTACAATGCAAGGAGGTTGTGAAGAAATGGAATAAAACCTGCTTCCTAATGCGATGTCCGAATATGAATAAAGCGAACAGTCTAAATATCATCACTTCTTCACATTGATGTTAAGAGAGCAACGAAAGTCAACAACGTCAACACAGAAACAAGAGCATTTAATGGTATTGCGCGTTCAAGTGAAGGTTTACAAAACTGCATTAAAACGTTACGTAAACGAGCTGGCACGTCTTAGTGGATACTAGATATGCTTGCTTTTTCGCTAAATTAATTATGCAGGAGCCGACAAAATATAAATTTTGAAGGCACATTTAAAGTACCTACCGTTGTGGACGTGTAGTGCGTGACACTGTGCCCGTACCTGTGTGTGCCTGTCTCTAGAGTGATGTACGGGATGCGGGTAAATGTTTCCATAATTGTCAGGATGGAACAATATGAAACGCTTATAGCCGAAGATCTGCAATCATTCAACATAATTTAGATAAATACTGATGTATATACAGCATTCTTTGAATATGAATACATTGATATACACAGCATTCTGTATAGTTGGTTAATATGATTATATAGATGGAATGTGCGTTTGCGTTCGTGTTTGTGTGTGTGTGTGTGTGGGTGTGTGTCGGTATATATGGGTGTGTGTGGGTGTGTGTAGGCGTGTGTGGGTGTGTGTTGGTGTGTGTGGGTGTGTGTTGGTATGTGTGGGTGTGTGTGTGGGTGTGTTTGGGTGTGTGTAGATATGTGTGGGTGTGTTTACGTGCGTGTCTTTGAGAGGACGTGCGTACGTGCCTGCGTGTGTGCCTGCGTGCGTACGTGTTTGTAAGTTAGCGTGGCTGTCTTCGCACCTGTTGGAAAATGTTCTCGTCGTAATCATAGTGCGTAGGCGTGAGCGAATCTCGTTGAGCCTGCACAGGATACAGAACAATTAATGACAGACAATATGTATCGGAACCGAAAGTGTCGATTTGACCAAGAATAACTATACACATCATGGCTTGATTACAGTTAACATTCACCATATTACTAGTTTCACATTATTATAGTTAGGTAAAAAAGGCATGAAACATTTACTAACAATCTCCACAAACACAGACACAGGGAGAAGAGATATATACTTAGAGGGAGGAGAGCGAGAGAGAGAGAGAGAGAGAGAGAGAGAGAGAGAGAGAGAGAGAGAGAGAGAGAGAGAGATACAGACAGACAGACAGACAGACAGACAGACAGACAGACAGACAGACAGACGGACGGACAGACATAAACAGACATGATAGTAACACAAACCTAGGAGTAAGCATACAGCGAAAACGTCCATTTGACGAATAATAAGTTAACCTAAACGAATTTGGTTATCATAATTATATGCTAACAATTGATAATTTCTATGTGATGGGACGAATACCTCCAAAGCTATACATTGTGTAAATATTCTTGAAAACCCACTATTTTCTTAAAATGTTGCACGATTTTGGTTCAGATCGCCGATTAAATCATTCTAAAACACAAAGAGACTTTGTAGGAATTCCAGATCCATTGCTACATGCGTTTTGTGGAATATTTCCACCAGGAACCTAGACCGACGATTGGTCAACACGTCGCCGATTGCGGACATGGTCGACCTACCAGCAGAACGAGGTGTGTGTGTTCGTCGCTCCAGGAGAACCTTCCCTGCAAATCCCGCAACATTCGCCAATCTATCCGGTAGACAGACTCATGGAGTAACTCCTTATCCAGGGGACCCTGTCGGTGACGTAGACATATGACGTGTAATTTATATCGTACTAAAAAAGGCGCGAGAGCGCAGTGTTAGAACGTCGATTATCTAGATGGAGCGTCGTTAGATTAACAGTGTTACAGTGTAATTTATTAAACTTATAATTAAATCGTTCAGTCTGATTTATGTTTAGTGGTGGTATGTTAACAGGAATATATTTTATACTGTATGGTTAGGAAGAAAATGTCTGTGTTACAGTCAAGCCTTGCCTTACGATCACCTCAGTAATAAAGCCACCTCACAATTAAGGTAACCATAGGACAGGCATGTAAAATATATGGTATCGTTAAAATAACGGCAATGTTGATCTCGCAGTAATGAAGAGTGTATCGGGCGTCAACCTAATCACGTCTACGTCAAATATTAAATACAATGAAATTAAAATGATGTAACTGTCCGGTAAAATATAACATATATAGCGAGAGTGGGGTAAAGTAAAAACCGAGCATCATGTGCCTAATGTCTTTTATATGGGGGTAAACAGTTGCTACGTATTGCACTTCGGTTCACACCTTTCCACAAACACTGTTGCTTATCTTAGTGTTCGCCTGTTGCAAATTGTGAATGTTGTAGTAATGGAATGTGTATTCTTGGGTTGTTGTTGTTGGAAATAATTTACTTACTTAAGTATTTACTTACTTATTAACTTACTTACTTAGTTGCATGTTTACTTACTTACTTTCTTAGTCACTCACTCACTCACTCACTCACTCACTCACTCACTCACTCACTCACTCACTCATTGCATGATGGCGCAGCCAATCAGATACTTCCATAATGTCCAGGTGAATTGTGTATAGGGATTCCTTGTACTGATTCATCATGCCACATCGATGGTTATCGTAACGAAGCAAACGGTTCCAATCGTACAAGCACAGGATGTGGTGACGTATTACGCATAACCTGGCCGGATCGGGAATGGAGTTGACTTTAGAACACTTGCACACACCCTGAGCTACTCCTACCTGAATGTAAATACGAGACCCGTTGTCAGCGCGTTCTAGTTCATCGTAAATCCGATAGAGGACGCTAGTGTTCATGGCGATTCGACGAAAGCTGCCCGACATTTTGTAGTTGGCGAAATTATTCGTCGGATATGTGTCTGACAGAAACAAAATAAATTAATTCAGGCATCCATGTCATGTAAACAACATTATCCAAGAGAGCGGAGAATTATATCCATTTTCCATGCGGATCTTGGTTGAGAAACTATCCAATCAATATGAGAAACTGTGTTGTTGGACATTTTTCTCCGCCACTGTTTCATTGTAACTTCAGCCCCTCCACTGTATCGGCTGTGAATTCATCCAAACAAACACAGGACGGGTGCCATTAACAAAATATAATGTTTTACGTCGCGCCGCTGCTGACCAGTTACCTTCTCCACCTTCTCTCCGCTGTCCCCGCTTAAATAATGACATCCGAAGAAGGGGGGGGGGGTATATATAAAACAATATATATACCCTCCAATTGCACACACCTTTCACAGTTAACAAAAATACATATTAATCGTCTCATAACGCCATTGACGCTCGCCACAAAAACAAACATTCACGCACATATTTAATGGGGGGAAGAACCATATTCCTCCCCCAATTGCCCCCGTTGCCCCCCCCCCCCGCCTTGTTCCTTCGTCTATGCCCTCCAACCAAGAAGAAAAGCTAAAGCGATTCTCGATAGGGAGCGGAGAGAGAGACTGTGTTGAGCTTGGAGAAATTGCAGAAAATCGGGTTGGGTGAAGAAGTGTAGACTTCAAGAGGACGGAACAGTCTCAGTGAAAAAGGGGTCAATTATACAGCAACCTGCAAGCAACAATGAATAAATACTGTATGAGTTATACGAGTCCATTGAAAACACTTCTTTGATGTTGATCAGTTGTGCCTTGGCTAACAACACTTGCACATATAAAAGGCTGTACAATTGTAAATGTAGTCTGTGTTGAGAACACGACTATGCAGTAGAAATTGAACGAAACCCACTTTCCATGCCTTTTTTGAGAATTGGGTCTCCGTGTATATGGGGCAATAGAAAAACGGTAAGTTCTTATACAGCGCAGTATCCAGTCCTCAGGACTTCTCAAAGCGCTTTACACTTCACTCTCTGGCAGACCTGTTCAATCGAACACCATCTCGACTTCTATGGGAAGCATTCAGCCACGCTGTAAATAGTGCGCGAAGACTGTTCGTACACAAATGTCCACCACTGTTTATAGCCGGGTACTCATTCATACAGCTGAATGAACTAGAGCAATGTAGAGTGAACGAACTTGCCCAAGGTTCGACACGGCAGCACCAGATTCTTTCGAACTAAAGTCCGAAGCTTTAGCCACTGCACCGCTGCGCTCCACAAAGCGGACGTATGTCTACGTCTACCCACCGTTGAAGACTCTGGTGCTGGACTGTAAGACGGTCCACGGCGTGGGTGAATCGGTGAGTCTCGACCGAAGGTAGTCGAAGGTGAACGGAACATCCGTCCTGAAGAGCCACTTCCCCGTCATCACCACCGGCTCCTGAAGCATGGACGGCTGGCTATACACTGGACGATAGCGACGACGGCGATGATTGTGATGATAGGGAAGATGGTGATGATGACGTTAGTGAATATGATGGGGTGATGACGACGATGGCGCTGATTGTGAATATGGCATTGATGGGGATGCTGGCGTTAATGAATATGATGGCAATGATGGTGATGATGGTGATGATGGCGATGATGGCGTTGATGGCGTTGATTAATATGACTGCAATGATGGTGATGATGGTAACTGTGATGATAGTGATGGTTGTGATGATAGCGATGATGGTGATACTGGGGATGGTGGCGATGATGACGTTGATGGCGATGATGGCGATGATGGCGATGATGGCGATGACGCTGATGACGCTAATGGTGAATCTGGTAATGTCAGATCCTCGCGATGCCGCGATTTTGCTTTCTTCAATGATGTTTTCAATGTGTTCAAAGACGTCATCCTTGTACGTCAGTGTTTTCTTCCGGCAATTCTCCTTAAGCATTCGGACATGCTGTAAGTTGTTTGAAACACCGAAAAGTGCTCGATTTTCAGCTAACGATATTTTCACAGAATCTCGCCTCCGTATCTTACAAAATTAATTTGGCTACATCTGACATATTATTCGGTATGATATTTCACGGATGAAATAGACAAAGAGGTAAACTCTTGGATTCTGGTTTTACACATTTGACACACATCCTTTGACGTTAATGCACATTCTGTTTAATGTTCTTTCTGTCTCCCGACTTATCATCCTAATAATGTCATCTGAAAGGAGAAACCATTCAGTCACTGCTGTGTCAAATCGTAGTTCGTAGATCTGCACTGTCTTTCTATCCTGGTAAATTAAGATCCTATGCGATATCGTCGTTGTGTTTAGCCTAGCAACATTTTTAGTGGCGTTCTGCGTCAGAAATCGGCACGAATGTTTTCTATCAGGGAATTATGCTTCAACTTTTGCACATTGTGGTTAAGATGGTGGTTGAGGTGGCGGTGATCGTGGTGGTGGTAGTGGTGGTAGTAGTTGTGGTAGAGGTGGTTGTGGTGGCGATGATCGTGTTGGTGGTAGAGGTGGTAGAGGTGGTAGTAGATGTGGCACAGGTGGTTATGACGGCGGCGCTTACTGGTGTTGTTACTGTTCCCATTGTGTTAATTACAGCCATTCTACGGCCACTGACTTCGGCCACACAAACCTGTCTAGCGATTGCTTCGTACACTCTGGAGTCGGTGTAGTGGTAGCGAGGGACGGGCCGTGTCTTGAAGAAGAACTCTTCTCCGAGAAATGTCGGTTTGTGATTATCTTTTTCTTTCCGTCCAGGTGAATCCCGCCACATGTTGCAAGAATCCCCATGTCCCTGGCGACAAGTGTCGTCTGAGAAAGAATAGATTGTTGTAAGTCGCATACATATATTACCGTAATGTGTCCCCTCAGCTTGGTTTCCAAGGATTTAGGCGCAATAGAAGTTATCTTATTATTATTATTATTATTGTGTAAGCATTTGGTAGCGAGATTGTTAATTAAGAACTGTTCAAAGTAGCTACCAAAGTAATGTGTAAACATTCGCATCAGTTAGTTTGTTTTTCAATAGCATTGTTATTTTAATAATATTGGAAATACCCACACATTTATAATATATATAGTTTCATTATTGCTTCATGAACGTCTCATTAATCTGCAGAGAGATCTAAAACAAATTTTTCACCTATGCATTGTATGGTTTAACATTTTGAAATTGCCAAGACAATGCAGTTTTGCAACACCAACTTACAATAATATTAATCACCAAGCTGTATGCTAAGCATAAAACATACTTTCATGTGATACAATATGACCATTATAGAAGATATTTTCTCTCTCTCTCTCTCTCTCTCTCTCTCTCTCTCTCTCTATATATATATATGTATATATATATATACATAAATAAATATATATATATATATATATAATAACATGTCCAACCATTAGGAGATATATGATGTCTGGTGGTGGCTGCAGTAGTGTCCTGGAACACAAATGTGACCCCCAACACCGCACCGGGTATTACGTCACACAGGCCTATCCTGGACAAGAGCCCACCGGGTATTACGTCACACAGGCCTATCCTGGACACGAGCCCACCGGGTATTACGTCACACAGGCCTATCCTGGACACGAGCCCATCGGGTATTACGTCACACAGGCCTATCCTGGGTACGAGCCCACCAGGTATTAAGTAACAAAGGCCTATCATGGACACGAGCCCACCGGGTATTAAGTAACACAGGCCTATCCTGGACACGAGCCCACCGGGTATTACGTCACACAGGCCTATCCTGGACACGAGCCCACCGGGTATTACGTCACACAGGCCTATCCTGGACACGAGCCCACCGGGTATTACGTCACACAGGCCTATCCTGGACACGAGCCCACCGGGTATTACGTCACACAGGCCTATCCTGGACAGGAGATCACCGGGTATTAAGTAACACAGGCCTATCCTGGACACGAGCCCACCGGGTATTACGTCACAAAGGCCTATCCTGGACACGATCCCACCGGGTATTAAGTAACATAAACCTATCCTGGACACGAACCCACCGGGTATTAAGTAACACACGCCTATCCTGGACACGAGCCCACCGGGTATTAAGTAACACAGGCCTATCCTGGACACGAGCCCTCCGGATATAAAGTTACAAAGGCCTATATTGGACACGATCCCACCGGGTATTAAGTAACACAGGCCTATCCTGAACACGAGTCCACCGGGTATTATGTAACAAAGGTCTATCATTGACAAGAGCCCACCGGGTATTAAGTCACACAGTCCTATCCTGGACACGTCTAGATATCTGTCTAGATCATGTTCCATCATTTTGGTGAGTTTGGCAAGAACGCCCACCGTATAATACAATTCTTCAATGTCCAGTTTATTTCCTTCACAAACAATCCCAAACTAGCAGAATAAAAGAATTTACGGACCCGTAGAATAAAAATGTGATTAAAAATTATCTGGTTTCTCAAAACCTTGTTTCTTAATTTGCTTAAATTTGAGCAATAAATAAAAAATATTGAATGTAGTTCAACACATTAGGTAAAATGTTAACGCATATGATATGTGGAATAAAAAAATGTACAAAACTCACTTTAATAATTGTGCGACTTAATGCCCATTTTGCAGTGGCTGATCACAAATGTCAATACACTGATAAAGTGGGTCAGCTACCGCAGTTTTCTCCTACATTTATCCTCACCTTGTTGCGCAATCTGTTGGTCTCCCACTGAGAGACAGACCAATGCAGCGAGTAGAACGAAAATTAGCGCCATGCTGAATATAGAGAATGGTCAACTGACATCCAACGCTCTGTAACTGTCGACAATGTCGTTATATTATCCGTCAACACACGATATTTATATATCAGTTGCCACAAGGATGTGTCTGCTATCAAACCGGACGCGTAAATGGCATTCTAATTACGGACTCATTGTCTACCTCGATCTTTGGACGGCGTATAAAATGACAGGGTGAAACTGGATCTGCAACTGTTCTTTGGTCAGAGGGAAACCTACGTCAACAGACAAACATCTACCGTCTGTTCGACGTTATGTTAATAATAGTAATAGTAAGATATCTTCTTTTGTGCCTAAATCCTCGGAAACCAAGCTTAGAGGCGCATCAGTACAAAAGGGTTAGTTAATATAAGAATGGATAAGCCATATTAAAGTCGTCAGCAGATGGATCGCCACACCAGGGAGCTAAGGTGGATACACAAGATTATAAAGTCACATTTCCGTGCGCAGTCTCTGAATTTTATGGAGCAATCAGACCAGATCATTATCTTTTAATGTCTGATTTATTCTTGACAACACGCCGTTTCCAGTAACATACCGCTACAGCCACTATAGCCAAAACCGAGCGTCTCCTCCGTTACATTGTGTACAACTATACCCCAATCTTCTGCCAAATATGAGATACAACCTACTAAATATTGTAATCCAAACCAATTATTTATGATTTTATTGTTAATTCTCAAGTGAACTGTTGTGTGTATTCTAACCAGTGCACACAATGGCAGTTGTGCTCGATTGCAGGGCAGCTGCAGGGCAGCCTAGAACGTCCACTTTTGTATTGTTTATAGTGTGTGTGTGTGTGTGTGTGTGTGTGTGTGTGTGTGTGTGTGTGTGTGTGTGTGTGTGTGTGCGTGTGCGTGTGCGTGTGTGTGTGTGTGTGTGTGCGTGTGTGTTTGTGTGTGTGTTTGTGTGTGTATGTGCGTGAGTATGTGTGCGTGCGTGCGTATATGTGTGTGCGTGTGCGTGTATATATATTATATATACATATACATACATATATTTATATATAAATAATTTATATATATATATATATATATATATATATATATATATATATATGTTTGTGTGTGTGTGGTGTGAGTGCGTGCGTGTGTGCGTGCATATGTGTGCGTATGTGCGTGTATGTGTGTGTTTGTGTGTTTGTGTGTTTGTGTGTTTGTGTGTTTGTGTTTGTGTGTTTGTGTGTTTGTGTGTTTGTGTGTTTGTGTGTTTGTGTGTTTGTGTGTGCGTGTGTGCGAGTGTGCGTGTGTGCGTGTGTGCGTGTGTGCGTGTGTGCGTGTGTGCGTGTGTGCGTGTGTGCGTGTGTGCGTGTGTGCGTGTGTGCGTGTGTGCGTGTGTGCGTGTGTGCGTGTGTGCGTGTGTGCGTGTGTGCGTGTGTGCGTGTGTGCGTGTGTGCGTGTGTGCGTGCGTGCGTGTGTGCGTGTCCGTGTATTTATGCACGGTGTGTATGTTTGTATATTGCTTGTGTTACCAAACATATATAATTTGCATTAAATATATGTTATGGAAGACTGTTGAGTGTGCTAAATATAATCAAGTTATAAAATAATTTCTTTTGAAAGCTATATATTATTCCAATTCTGATATATAGTCACTCAATATCAACGACGTCAATGGACAAGGGTGAGGATATTTACGTTGATGCCTTACGCGCAAAACATCGTGCAGAAATAGCTGCCTCAAAGTGCAAAACAACAGTTACACGAAGTACACAAATAGGAAGTGTCAGTGCTGTCTTGAACATCCGGGTAAACATTCAACGTGTTGCGGATGCAACCGCTAGTGGACAAGGCACACAGTGTTCCAACCAATCAAAATAGAGGTCCACCCAATGCTGTACCGGGATGTCACAATCAAGATGCTATTGTGCATCATTATAGATGTTCCTTAGTGGTGAAATTTATTCGATCTGTCCTTTGAACTCAACTGACGCAATCGACCATTGTCTGGATCCGGAAAATGTATATAAAGTGAAGTTGACGCTCTGAGAACGCAGTTTCTCGCAGACTCCGTAAAAGGCCGTCAGTTCGTTGTCGCTACATTCTTCTTCCGCGGTCGACCAGCAAAGATGCGCCTCTCCACATCATTTGCCTGCTTCGCTTTGATGCTGCTGATGGTATGTCTTTCTGCATACTTGTACTGATATTTGGGTAGAATCCGGGCCCCTCTAGAGTTCATCAGTATTTTTAAGTACAATTCTCTTCAATTGACAAACCTCGGTGCATTAATGTCACCATGCATATATAGGAATATTGTTACAGAAATGGTGACGTAGATGGTATATACAGGTAGGCTTGCCTTGTAACCGAATGTTTTTTTTAATAAATGAAAATATATAGAATTAATGTTGCGCCTTTGAATAAATGCGCGTCTATATACAACTTTCTGCAAATGTTTTAACACATTTAATAACAGACAATTATTTTGGGCCTCGTGTTAATTCTATGTAGGCCTAGATGTTTGTCAATTTTAGTTTATATACGCACAATACCATCAAACTTAGATAACTGTAATTGACGTTTGTCTGTCGTTCTGTGGTAGTAACAACCATTTTGAAATGGGCATTTCAACTCCGTTGTTTGGTTTACATAAACCGACTGAAACGTATGGCATAACTGTTGTTTAACTGATAATAAAAGCATGAAACGTGTCAGGCCACGATGGCCCCCATTTATTTAATATGACCGAGAAAGAACTAAATTTTAAACTCTGCCAAGTTTGATGCGTTTATGGCAAACGTAATACATATCCGTTGGATTGTACCAGTCAACGAATTCAATATGGCCCCCGTTAATCTAATATGAAGTTTCACGAAATGACAAGGGTATCTAGACTACATCAACATAGTATATTAGCTTATTACGCGTCACCTATTAACATGTCATTTTACATATATCCTGCTAAATGTAATCAGAAACGGTACAACAAATATTGTAACAATTACTGCTGCCGCTGCTGCTGCTTCTCTAGTTCTGCTGCTGTTGCGGCTACTGCTGGTGCTGGTACTTCTGCTGCTATTATTAATGGTAGACAGCATAGTTTGAAACTTACGAACTCCTGTCAATCATATATATATATATATATATATATATATATATATATGTATATATATATATATATATATCATGTAATATAGTTTAAAACAAAACGAAACTCTTTTGTGAAACTAAATATCACATATGTTCCTTCACACAACAGGCAACTCAAACAGTGGCCAGAAACGTTGATGCTGAAATCGGCAGTTTCAACACCCGTCATCGCCGTAGTGCAGAGGCTGAAACTGGCAGTTTCAACACCCGTCATCAGCGTAGTGCAGAAGCTGAAACTGGCAGTTTCAACACCCGTCATCGCCGTAGTGCAGAAGCTGAAACTGGCAGTTTCAACAC
>OZ023207.1:43669759-43684759 GCA_963995525.1 Escarpia spicata
TGTTTGTCGACCGCGTAGATGATGTATATGTAAACAACGATCATTGTAGCGATGAGGACGTACAGAGGAATGAACCAGCTGAAACAGCGGAAATATGACCTGTAAATCACGTGACTGTTGCATAGCATTGGCGTCCATCAAGCCTTCAAAATGGATGCTGCAAAGTGAAGCGTTGAGACATTCCGTCATAAATCACGTGACTGTTGCATAGCAATGGCGTCCATCAAGCCTTCAAAATGGATGCTGCAAAGTGAAGCGTTGAGACATTCCGTCATAAATCACGTGACTGTTGCATAGCAATGGCGTCCATCAAGCCTTCAAAATGGATGCTGCAAAGTGAAGCGTTGAGACATTCCGTCATAAATCACGTGACTGTTGCATAGCAATGGCGTCCATCTAGCCTTCAAAATGGATGCTGCAAAGTGAAACGTTGAGACATTCCGTCATAAATTCTGCTTACACAGACGATTGTACTGGTACAATTTCATGTTTCACTGGACTAAATCATTGTAAATACACAATTCTCACCAGTACTCGTTGCAACCAGCGACGCGATTGGCATCACGTCGGAGAGATGGTACACGTTTATAGAACCGTTATAACTTCCAACAGTTTGCCTGTGTAGACACATTACACTTGTTTCAAAGTCTGCCCAAAACAGTACCTAAATAAGCACAACTCGTACCGAATCAACATATCTACAAAGACAACAGAAAAGTAAACAAGCATATACATAATACTACCATATTTCCTATCATCAACAATCCAACTGCAATACATAATAAAAAACATTCATAGCATGGACAATGCGAACATCTAGCCAGTCATCGAAACGACTTTAATTATATATTTATTATTACATTAGAAGGAAAACAAGAAACCGGACTCTTGAAACCTAAACTGATACAGGAAAGCAGACAAACTAGGTGTGGAATCGTTAACCAACAAGGTAAAATATATATATTTGCTCCCTATTTAAATATATGTAATTCAGCAAAGCGTGATTTATAGAAGAACACTGGAACAGGGAAATATTCTGTTCTTGCAAACACTGCCGATACTCGTTTCAAAAGTCCTTAATTCTGAGTTGATATCTGTCTTTAATTTTGTTTTCTTTAAATATTTGGCTAACAAGGCATCTGACCATTTTATTTCAACTGTAAAAATAAACTTCGTCTGCCACATTACAATTACTGCGCGTAGTATTTCCACTTAGCTCTAGGGCTATGACTTTTGGCGGCCGTGATGTTGGCGTTTTCTTATACGGAAAACTTGTAAATTCTTACCACCACATTCCTGCCGGGCCGTAGTGGTTGCCAATCAAAGGAAGCATGGAGATAACAAGTGGAATGCCATAGGCAACCACGTGATACCACCTGAAACAAGAAACGCGTGTTACATTAGCAAAAGACGAAACATAAGACAAGTAATGCAGGATATCATGAAACAAAGTGGCACATTGAATACAGGGAATGTCAGGCGGTCGGCGGTTTATAATAACAATATAGTGTCGGTCTACAAAGATAAAATAACAAGGTACATTTTGGCCCTACGATGCCCGGAGACACAACGTACAATGTAAGGGCATTTCTTGGATAAAGAAGAATCTCAGGGTTTTATTTAAATTGTATAGAACATTATACGCTATTTGTGAACAGTTGTGCATCACGTGATGTATAGTAACAAAGCACACCATATGTTGGAGTACTGTGCAGCTACATGCATGTTGTGGCGCCCACAATATAACACACATCGTGCGTAAAAATGTACCTCTCAAATGTCCTAGATGATTTCATATGCACTGCATTCCAGTATAGATTGAAAGCGATACATGTCACCCACATCAATACAGTCCAATCTGCAATAAAGACGTATTCATGCAGCGTGGGTGAAATAAAAACGAAACGAAACTGCATCATACATTACACACACAACTGTTGAGATACAATATACAGCAGGAACCGTGGGAGAGTTTCAGGCTACATACATAGCATTACAAGATTGAACAATGTTATATAAAACATGCACACTCACATTCCTCCAAGCTACTGTATAAGACTGAATAGTTTCATACACAAAACATTGCCCCGAAATGTCATAAGTCTTTCAAGATATCGTAAGTATTGACTACTAGCAGCATCTAACATAAAACTGCATCCTTCGTTCATGAGCCGATCACGAACCCGGTTCTGTTATGTCCAAATGTGTTGTTAGTGTGTTAATACTCTAAGTCGTGTATGCAGTCTGCTTAATAAGATAATTATTCTTTTTAATCGTTTATAAACAAAATAAGTTTATTATTACATGTGGTAGCTTGCGATAGTCAGTTGCCTGCCAGACATTTAACGCCAATTTGTTGCACTTGCCGGTCGGTCACAGGACGCCAACGAAAAACGAATCACGTACATCACTTTTGTTTGTCCACTGCGCCATGGCCTTTTCGAAATAAATCCTCATGATTGACAACTGTCTCTAGCTAGATTAGGCTGTAGCCATCCAAACTGCTGATTCGGTGGCTTAAGCACTCGAGCGGAAAATGGCAAATTTGTCGTATAAACATACCGGCCGTGAGTTCGAACCCCTTCGAACTTTGAACTTTGACGCGAGTGTAGCCACGTGTTCGACGGTAATTTCCCGTTACAAGTTCTAAAACTAATTATGTTAATACGCAACCTTTGGTTCTTTGTACGTGCACCTCCTCCCAGGCCCCAAGGTCCACTTTCATATTTCATTTTTAATTCACTTCTTCGGAGAATTGATCTCTAATCAACCAATTGGTGATGTATTTCAGAAAATAGCGATCGCTATTTAAAGTTATGTTATATGTTTTTCTAGTATTTCTCATACCTGAGTTAAATGAATGTCGATCGATTCTCCAGATGGCGTCAATGTTATGGTGATAATGGATATCTTTGTTTTTTGCGCCACGGATAGGTGTACGCAAGTATTATATAAGTTCACTTACCAAAATATGTCTGACCCCACGCCTGGAACTGGCACAGCGCGCCGCCTTGTGGTTGCAAATCTCACTAATGGTTGTGCAATACGGTATATATATATATATATATATATATACATATATATATATACACACACATATATATATATATATATCCACTACCAAAACGCAGGATGCGTGGACTTAAACCTGATGACCCGCGCAACATTGCACCAACACTAGCAGCAGTGCCTGCGCCACCAACAGCAGATCTAGTGGCAAGGCACCAAACCCCATTTGAAAAAAGAAATATGCCTAAGATGGAAGTTGTCAATGAGTAACCTACATGAAAAGTAACATTTATTTTTTTAATAACAAACTGTTATCAATTAATTTATAAATTACCATGGTTACCTGATGATGTGTGATTATATAAAGTTTACACACTTTATTCTTGACAAGTAATGAGTTCAACCTAATGAATGAACTTTGAACCCAGAGTACTGTCCACTTGCATTCGGAAATGTCTGCCTAATTTTCCACACACAACACAACGGTGAACTGAAGCACAGCCGTTTTGTGCCATATATATATATAGTTCAATATATCCTATATATGGATCCATTAGTGGTGACAGAAACCTTCTCATTTATCAACTAAAATTTAAAACAGATCTTGTTCGATGCCTAAATCGACAAACATGCGCACAAAGAATTGGCTATAAAAGATAACAGATTCGCAGAATATTACTTAATAGTTGTTCTCCTCTTTGTTCTCTGCTGTACAGGGGTGAGGGTCAGGTACAGTAAAGCTGAACCACTCTCTGTGTCTCCTCTTTGTTCCCTGCTGTACTGGGGTGAGGGGCAAGTACAGTATAGCTGAACCCCTCTCTGTGTCTACTCCATGTTCCCTGCTGTACAGGGGTGAGGGTCAGGTACAGTAAAGCTGAACCAATATATGTGTCTCATCCTTCTTCCCTGTTGTACAGGGGTGAGGGTCAGGTACAGAAAAGCTGAACCAATATATGTGTCTCTTCCTTGTTCCCTGCTGTACAGAGGTGAGGGTCAGGTACTGTAAATCTGAACCAATATATGTGTCTCTTCCTTGTTCCCTGCTGTACAGGGGTGAGGGTCAGGTACAGTAAAGCTGAACCAATATATGTGTCTCCTCCTTGTTCCCTGCTGTACAGGGGTGAGGTTCAGATACAATATAGCTGAACCACTCTCTCTGTCTCCTCCTTGTCCCCTGCTGTACAGTGGTGAGGGACATGTACAGTAAAGCTGAAACACTCTCTGTGTCTCCTCCTTGTTCCCTGCTGTACAGTGGTGAGGGGCAAGTACAGTTTAGCTGAATCACTCTCTGTGTCTCCTCCTTGTTCCCTGTCGTACAGAATCAGGTACAATAAAGCTGAACCACTCTCAGTGTATCCTCCTTGTTCCCTGCTGTACAGAGGTGAGGGTCAGGTACAGTAAAGCTGAACCACTCTCTGTGTCTCCTCCTTGTTCCCTGCTGTACAGGGGTGAGGGCAGGTAGAGTAAAGCTGAACCACTCTGTGTGTCTCCTCCTTGTTCCCTGCTGGACAGGGGTGAAGGTCAGGTATTGTAAAGCTGAACCAATATCTGTGTCTCCTCCCTGTTCCCTGCTATACAGGGGTAAGGGTCAATTACAGTATAGCTGAACCACTCTCTGTGTCTCCTCCTTTTTCCCTGCTGTACAGGGGTGAGGTTCTGGTACAGTATAGCTGAACCACTCTCTCTGTCTCCTCCTTATTCCCTGCTGTACAGAGGTGAGGGTCATGTACAGTATTGCCGTACCACTCGCTGATCCCCTGATATTCTCACGGCCCTCCCCACGCAGTCCGCCCACTTCAGCTGTGGCATTCCCTTTTCCTGTATCTTTTGCGTTGTTCCGCCTCTGCACTCTTTGGTAGTTTTCTTGAATCTATCCTTGTCAAGTAACCTGCACATCTCATTCGGTTTCTCAACAATACTCCTTTTAGAATGCATTGCATTCCAACCTCTTTTCTCAGGTCTTTCGTCCTTCTTCTGTCTACCCTCTTTGTTTTTGTTATTCTTCTAACCCAGTTGTTCTTGCAAACGTGCATTTTCTGTTGTTGTTGTTGTTGTTCATTCAACGAAAATCTCTCTTTGTCTACTCCTTGTTCCCTGCTGTACAGGGGTGAGGGTCAGGTACATTAAAGATGAACCAATATATGTGTCTCCTCCTTGTTCCCTGTTGTACAGGGGTGAGGGCAGGTACAGTAAAGCTGAACCACTCTCTGTGTCTCCTCCTTGTGCCCTGTTGTACAGGATTGAGGGGCAGGTACATTATAGCTTAACCACTCTCTGTGTATCCTCCTTGATCCCTGCTTTACAGTGGTGAGGGTAAGGTACAGTAAAGCTGAACCTATATATGTTTATCCTCCTTATTCCCTGTTGTACAGGGGTGAGGGTCAATTACAGTATAGCTGAACCACTCTCTGTGTCTCCTCCTTTTTCCCTGCTGTACAGGATTGAGGAGCAGGTACAGTATAGCTGAACCACTCTCTGTGTATCCTCCTTGTTCTCTCCAGACCATATAATGGCAGGCCGCTATAACATTCTCTCTCAGAACTTTCCCTTTCCGATTTATCGAGATTTTTCTGTCCATCATGACCCCGTCTACCTTTCCCCAAGCATTCGCTCCTGCTTGTATTCGGCGTCGCACCTCCACATCTGAACGCCCATCCCCGGTAGCCCTTCCTCCAAGGTACACAAAGTCGTCCACTTGCTTAATTTCCTATCCATCCAACTTGATGTCCAATTCCTCTCTCCGTGGTCCAACTCACATCATTTCTGTCTTCTCCAGGCTCATCCTCAGTCTGTGTTTCTTGAACACCCTTTTCCATTTATCCAACATGTCTTGTAGCTCTTGTTTGCGTTCTGCTACTATGGCCAGATTGTCTGCATACATAATCTTTCTGAGAACTACTTACGTGCTGCTCTTCCTGCTGATTAGTTCCATCACCGTGATCAATAGTAATGGGCTCAGTGCAGTTCCTTGCCTCTAACCGATGTCAACTGGAAACTCTTCCGACATCCCAGATCCAGCCACAAGTCTTCCTGTTGTTCTTTCATACATTGCTCCCATCATCCTGGCTTCTGCTTCTGGCATTCCCATCCATCTCACTGTTGCCAACACCATATCTCTTGGGATTGTGTCGTAGGCCTTCTCGAGGTCCACAAATCCCACTGTCATTCTCCCTTGCATCTGCAACCTCTTCTCCACCAGCTGCTTCAATGCAAACATCGCATCCATTGTCCCTCTGCCCTTTTTGAATCCCTGTTGTTCTTCACCTAATTCCTGTTCTACTCTCTTTAGAATCCCCCCATCCAGGATCCTCTCTAGCAGCTTCATAATGTGACTTATAAGTGTTATGCCTCTGTCTATATATATATATATATATATATATATATATATATATATATAAACAGAGTAAAAGTATAAAGTGGTGTTTTGTTTGATTTTCAGATATCTAATATGCCAAACTATGCCTGCGGTAATGGATATATATCTGTGTTCGCCATGCAGGTGGCATTTAATCTGTTATAACGCTAAATCGTTATAGTCAGCACCCTCATGAAACGTGGTCAGAAAAAGTTACATTCTGGGAAACAAGTTGTTGTACAAAGCTATCCTACCTCTTCCCCTAACCGTCAACAAATTAAAGACAGTAACAAAAGGGAGGTCAAATACTGCGGTGGCGGTAAGTTTCATTAAGCGTCAGACCCCGAGGCTGATCACTAACATTTTAGATAAGTCACCTACTCCGGACCTCACAACACCACATCGACGAAACGTTTATAACCATAGATATATTGTTGAAGGTCAATAAGTGGTTTCCAGACACATGTGGGAAATAACGATTTCTTGTCTATGCAATACAACCAACGTAACAGCTTTATGTATTAAAATTACGCCATATATTTAGTGGATTTACTTGTTAAATCACAAATCGAAGATATTGCAAACAGGTATAATTATTCTTTGTTTATTATCGTACGGTATGCAAACCATCGTAGACCGCGTACGTTTGATTACGGTCCGCCAATGGCAATAAGAATAAATACGTCATTTAATCTTAATCTGGTGGTCACACATCGCTGCCTCTGGTGTACGGCTTAATGGAGGACACACTAATGCATATATATAAAAAAGTACAAGGCAGTAAATGCAGGCAAAGTCGCTTTTGAACTCATTTTATTCACTAAATCGAAGTTGTACATATGGTATAAACATAGTCTGTTTGTACATAAATTTAATTAAATTTTGTGGTGATTCATGGTAAACGATTCTTTCGATTTACTGTATTTTATACTTTGTTTTTTTTGTACCCTGCTGTACAGGGGTGAGGGTCAGGTAGAGTAAAGCTGAAACACTCTCTGTGTCTCCTCCTTGTTCCCTGCTGTACAGTGGTGAAGGTCAGGCACAGTATAGCTGATTCACTCTCTGTGTCTACTCCTTGTTCCCTGCTGTACAGGGGTGAGGGTCAGGTACAATAAAGCTGAACCACTCGCTGTGTCTCCTCCTTGATCCCTGCTGTACAGGAGTGAGGGTCAGGTACAGTATAGCAGAACCACTCTCTGTGTCTCCTCGTTGTTCCCTTCTGTACAGGGGTGAGGTTCAGGTACAGTAATGCTGAACCTTTCTCTGTTTCTCCTCCATGTTTTTAATTCTAAAGGTTTCCGTACAAATAATAAATAATTAAAAACATTTTAGTTTTACACTCATATATTCAGATCGAGTAGAACTGTATTAAAGGGTGGTGACACTTTGTCTAAAATACTAATATTTATGTAATGATTAATGTAATTATTAAAAAGTGAATAATAAATAAAACGTCTACAACGTTGCTAAACAAATGGCCTGATATTGGGGACAATTACATATAATAATTAGATATATATATATATATATATGTATATATATATGTATATATATATATATATATGTATATATATATATAAGTATATATATATATATATATATATATATATATAATTATTACATGTAGTTGTCTCCTCCTTGTTCCCTGCTGTACAGGGGTGAGGGTCAGGTACAATATAGCTGAATCACTCTCCGTGTCTCCTCCTTGTTCCATGATGTACAGGGGTGAGGTCAGGTACAGTAAAGCTGAACCACTCTCTCTGTCGCCTCCTTGTTCCCTGGTGTACAGGGGTGAGGTCAGGTACAGTATAGCAGAACCACTCTGAGAATGAGCCTAGAGACTCGCCTCCCAATGCTTGACCAATGACATATTGAGACACGCCTCCCAGTGCTTGACCAGTAAGCGCCTATTGCATTATATACATTAACGCTGCGTCGACGCATCGAAAGCCCTGTTTCCTCTATTTGAATATTGATATACTAACTCATTTGTTGATTTTTCGTTTTCTGTTCCATTCAGAGTTACAGTTGTAACAACTGTTGTAATGCCATACAGTGCACTGTGCGGACGTAACAGTGTTAGTGGTTACAACGCCAACACAAATTCGGCGACGCAAACGAGAGTAATGTTTACTTTTTATCAACTCTTGTAGATGCACAGACACAGGAAAATACCTTTTGTTTCCCTTAATTACAATATGTTTTTGTAAACAAAAATAGGCATTACGTGACAATATAGTGGACATTTGAGAATATTTCCGATGTCGTCACTGTTTTATAATAAACATAATGTACGTTTTCATTAAATAATACATCAACGACGTTCACTTTCCCACAGTCAAAACGGCAGACTTCCAAGTAGAAATTACTACGTCCGCTAATTCAGGGTAGACGAACACATTACGTCACTTTAATATAATTGCATTTGTCTTTATTGGTGTTGTGTCCTACGCGGTTATGAACACAAACAGTGACTTATTTTAAACTGAAACGTACAAATTATGTTATTGATACCATCGAAACGATACTTAGTGTTCACTCGACCGTGACCTCTACTTGTCATGTGCTGACGTGAGCCAAATTGTCGTTGAGTATAATTAAGCATAACGTCTTTGTTGACATATTGGTGACGCTTATATAATGGACTTTTTCAGGAAACTCGCAACGTCAGTCGCTAAAATCTGTGTTAGTTAATGAACAATGAGCAGACCCTTGAGCAATTAGGCACGATTGTATAGCTCAGCTTAGATAACATAATAAGCGACTGTTGAGCTGGCAGACAGACCTTGGTAATTGTGATTGCGGCCATTAGAACAAAGATTTTCACCATATCGAAACACTCAACTTACGTCTAAAACGTTTCGACCACAACAAAATTACCTAAAAATTGCTTTGTGGACGCCCCCATAAAATTATATCGTGGGGACCCTGAGCAACTGCCCCTTCTTTCTTGCTCAAAATCTCGTACTGGTCAACACCAGCTATCTCCTTGAACCCTTTTTCTCCGATTTTATGCATAAACATCCTCGCAAGTCAGTGGTGGAGACTAAGCACTATGTCACAAAATCGAGTATTAATTAATAAATTGGGGGTACCCGATTTGACATAGCAAGTTATAGGTTCAGGTGCACTAGGATTCGGAGTGAACGAGAGACATAACGTAACATCAGATATGTATATACGAGAAGCCAACTGGCATTCCCATTTAATACATCAACAATAAACATGTGCGGTTCAGTGATAGTTGGCCACGACAGCTAGCAGACGAAACGGTGGTGGCCTCGCATTCGTAGATCACGTCAAAACGGAATTGCAGTCGGTTATCGCTCAGTCTTCTTCAACGCGTGAGAAGTGCAGCGTCTCACAACTAATCAGTACTGTTGAAATCGTAGAAGTATTTACTACAGGCGTTGGGCGGGCACACGTTTCAGCCCAATTCCTAGAGACGAGTGTGCAACACTTTCTTCTGCTCAAATGTTCGTCTGGCCTCGAATGGCCGTCCTGCCCTTATATAGCTTGATGACCGGAAGCTAGTCTGACCAATTAAAACACTCGATACAAATTAAAGTCGCTTCAAAAACCAGCTCCCGAAACCTTTCACACATCGAAGCAATCCATTCATCTCGCTGAGTTTAAAATAGATTTTGCGAGCTAAACGTCTGGCTATATAAATGCTCATACAATCTTAAACTTACGTGAATTACTTACAAAATTAATATCACTGGATTCCCTGTATCGAGCCGGATACCACAATATTCATCGTACATTCCAACTCTCATAAATTAATCCATAATTTTAATAAAACACGCACTATATTCATAAGCTAGGTGTGACCCTAGTGTTTTTCACACCTACTTTTCAGTAAACAACTTTTATAAGTTCATAATATAATGTTCTTATAACCACAACATAAGTAGTTTGACAGGTCACCATATTACCAGTCATGTTAAATAATTTCTACAGGTACCAAATTTGGTATATCTAACCGTAGAATTAGTGGTGTACGCTACAAATGAAATTAATTAAATCTGACTCGTCTGCAGTTAAAACGTTACACGCCTTAATCGCCAGAGGGCACCAGCGTGTACCTCCGCGACAATACATACCAGAGATGGCAGCACCATCAAAACCACTGTTCTAAAGCCTGATTAAATTCTATACAAACCACTTTGTGACACACTACCCTTGGCAGATATCCTCCGCAAAGCGCAGAAGTTTGCCGAATTAGTTGTACAGCTGAACTGTGTCCTAGAAGTATCTTTCCCCGCCGGTCTTGCTGTGGGAACCATAAAAATGGCATCTTGAACAAACATCTCGCCCCGCGCCAGAGAACAGTTACGGGAAATCTCAATATAATTACACGTTCGACAATTTTCACAAACCTTTATAGAGACATATATATTATTCACGTTCTTACCCATTAACATCATTTTTATTTGTTTTTGTAACAATAAGTGATCTCCTGTTTACAGCAAACCATACGTGGAACTTATTCACCATTTGTCTTCCGGATCAGTTCACCTAAATCATAATCGCAATGAAAGAAATTTGTGTCGGCAGCAAATAAAATAAATTTTCCAAACTTTCGAAGCATTACAAATGCCTTTTATAAATGCGATAAACAGCTTGGGTCCTAAAAGAACCACTTAGCAGCTTTTTTGTTTTATATTTACAATCCTTTATATTAGTCCCATCCCCGTAGATATGTTAAACACATAGAGGCGAGGATGATTTTATGTTGCCACGAAATTAATAAAGAAGGAAAACACGAAAAAAAAACTACATTGGATTACACCATAAATTATGTCATTTCATAGAAATCGTTGTTTGTGGTTTGCAAGCGTGAAATGAACTCATTTCTATTTGTTAAACGCATGTTCCAAAGTAATTATAATATGTTTATTTACACGTCGCGTACGACGTCAGTTTAAAGAAAGTTAGCTTAGTGTGTTAATGGAAACTAATTGGGTTGAAATGTATCTGGAACGTTAACGAGATGTCAAGACAATGTATAGCGTTGCAACGTAATACACACATTTACATAAAATATAAAATATATTGTGTCTGCAGTGTGTCATGTTACGGTCATTGTCTCAATGACACGGCTACGAATTGTTGTAGACATTGCTGTATGTGTTCGCGTGGTATTGATATTGAAGACGGAGGAATTCGAATCGTAAAATGAGGGTTACTTAGTGTAACCAAACATCAGAAATGGCTATGGTGATAATCTTTGTAAAAAAAAGTATACCGTGAAATATCAGTCTGACGGCAGACGATCCTCAGACACGTTTTTAGTCATCTTGTCAGCACAGCATTCAACAATGAACTATGTAGCCTTCGCAGTCACCCTAGGCATGCTTGCCTGAATATCATTGAACTTACTTAGGTTCCGACCAGCTATATACGTGTCGGAATTACAGTTCCTTTCCCAGTTCCATTCAACTGCTCCGCTGTATTATAAAGACATAAATAGAAAGCGCATGTACTGTTAGAAGTTTTGAGAACACGTCAGTATGTTTCTTCACTGTAATAATAATGTCCTCGGGGAGACGGCAGCGGTTTTTTTGCATTAAAAAACTTGTTAAATGTAATAACGGGTTCTGTTTAATGATGTGTTTAAGATATCAGCCCATTACCTCGGGGAAACGGCCTACAGGACTGTGGAGATCACGGAGTGGATGTGCTGTGTTGTGCAGATATCGTAGAGGCGACGACAGACCTTGTGCGATGGAGAAGGATTGCTCATAAACCAATGAGCCTGACGTGGTCCTCGTAGCCTCCGAAAGGGCTCAGGTGAAGATGAAAGCGAAAGAATATGTATTACTTTAATTGTTGATCTAATGCAGTGAGAAACATATGTTTATAGGGTTACACACCTTTCGGTGATATACGTTAGAATAACATTTTAAAATTACTACTACCATTCTGAATTGTTCACATAATTATTTTCATATCCCCTCTAACAAGGCATGACGCAGATCGCTATAATTGTCAACAAATGTCATTAATGGTGTGTTTAACACAGTTTTTTTGAAGCGCCGTCGATACCTTTTCACCGAACTTCCCCGTATTCGTACCTTGCGAGATTTATACTCTCTGTTAATCGTTCGCGTGTTACGCAGTGACTCATTATCATATTGGAGGAGCTGCAAAAGATAAGATTTATGACTCACGCGTCATTGTAGTCACACGTCCTGTTTAGATCGTTTTTACTCCAGGCACTACGACTGACTATGTAAGAAACCGACCTACGCGTCAAAATCGTACAGTTTCAGGAAACCGAAACTAGAATATCATACACTACTTCCTTGAATGTTCACAAAATCACGACTATATCACGATTGCATATAAATGTTCCTTAAGCTACTGGACTCATGTCAAAATAAGCATTTATAAAGAATAATGCTGGTTTCCGTAGGAAGTGTTTCTGAGATCCCATCAGGTATAGTGTGGGTAAACCCCCGGTCCAACTATGACTCATGTTGTTAGCGACGAACACGGCGTGACGTTATAAGCGTCAGAGTAAACGGCGCCGTCACTGCTAACATGAAGTCCGACGAGAAGAAAGTGGTGTTTCGGGTGTGTGGGGAGACGAGGCGATGTTGGCGGGATGTCGCTCTCGTGCTTGGTTGTGTCAACCTATGTCTTTTCGTCGCAGGATTTGTGTATCTCGCTGTGTTACACGGAGAAGTTGCCGCATTTCGGAAACAGCTCGGACGGTGCAGTGGGTCCGGGGCTGGTACGGTCAGTCGGAATGGATACATCCATGAAACGAAAGAAGATGGTACATACACGGGGAAAATGCATGTAACGGAGGTAAGTGTCAATGTTGTGGTATAAGACCATATCATTTTGTATGTTTAAGTCTGTTTGAGTGTCACCGTTCTGAAAAAATACTACAAACATTTGTTTCTTTTGCGAGAAAAGGTAAATGTGTTAATTACTAGAAAACAGAATCGGAACATTACCTCGTTGTTGTACAAGAAGTTGTACACTTTGTTCATGGACGCAGACATAATTTTACTTATTTTGGTAATTAATGAAAGGGATTAAGAAACAAGTCAACTTTGTAGCGTTACGCTATATCTTGTTTTCCTTTCTGTTTTCTGCATGGAGTGCTACTGTTGTCGCTGGTGCTTCTTCAAACCGCAAGTTGGCACACCTGGTACCATATATTTGTACTGGTATTCAGCCAACAATTTTTTGGTGATGTTTATTACGTAGTAGACTCAGTAGCTCGGCGAGAGAACAACATATTGTCGATGACATGGGGGTCGGGGTGGTTTCTTTTAACTCACAGGCGGCGCAATCATAGGGCGGGGGCTTGGTGACTGAGTGCCCAATATTTCAGGTGGGGCACTGGAGATAGGAGTTAACCCCCGAATATCTAGAGTCTTAATACGGTCTCTCTGGTGAGCACCGGGAGGACGCAAATGGAAAGGTTTCGAGAGCTTCAAGATGGGGTTATTTAGTGAGCCTCAGGGTGTGATGGCAATGGAGGTTTTGAAGAGTCTTAATGGTGTTTGTTTTGTGAGCAGCTAGGGGGCGAGTTTCAAGAAGGAGTGCAATTGGGAGTTTTTGATAGGCCTCAGCCCCCGAAATAGTCACTACGTTCCGACGTTAGTGCAATTGATATCTAATCGAAGACATCCCAAACAAGGGATAAACAAATTCCTTTCTCTTTGGTTCTTGCTTCCTTCGGCAGCTAGAGCTGCCTCCTGATCGGGCGTGTGAGAATCACCGAACAAATGGTGTGCACCGAGAACTTTAATCTGGAGAATCAAATATCGACGTGCAAAAAGACAGTATTGATTGACGGGTATAACACGTCAGTGTGTGTTATGACCCGTCCTAGGGTATCAGACACTTCATCACCTCCGCCAGAATAGGTCCATTTCAGTCACTGTCCACGTCGATACCAAATGTAGCATATCACGACTAAAGGTAAGTTCTTATATAGCGCAGTATCCAGTCCTCAGGACTGCTCAAAGCGCTTGACACTTTACTCCCTGGCAGACCTGTTCAATCGAACACCATCTCGACCTCTCTGGGAAGCATTCAGCCACGCTGCAATTAATGCTCGAAGACTATTCGTACACAAATATCCACCATTGTTTATAGCCAGGTACTCATTCATACATCTGAGTGAACTGACGTAATATAGAGTAAACGAACTTGCCCAAAGTTCGACACCGCCGCACAGGATTCGAGTCCGGGTTCTCTCAGTACAGAGTCCGGAGCTCTTACCGCTGCGCTACTGCGTTCCACACAATGGGCCTATCGACGAACGCGTATTTCACATTTTCTCCGATCTTCGTCATTTTGAACAATCAACGAACATCTGCGAGCGCTGTACGGTGTTTATGTAATGACAGTGTGTGTTTTCTAACATTTGCCAAGTATTACTATCACGACTGTCATCTGCCAGGGCGTCCCGTCAGGTGACGGGCATTTTTGCTAGTATAAGTGAGACACAAATCAAGTCTGTGTGTATTGTGCGTAGATATGCTTTCTGGTCGACGTCATGCGGTTACGGCGAACGGTTCTATTATTCTGCAGACGGGATCAAGGCAATGGTTTCATGATCGTGAGAACGGAGCGAAGCCAACAAGGCCAATGGGACGACGGCAAGA
>OZ023207.1:43689759-43709364 GCA_963995525.1 Escarpia spicata
AGGAAATGATTATTCTCTAGTCATCGCATACACAATGACATACGAACAAATGATATTACGTATTATTGAAATTCTCGTTTTGATAAATCAATTAGGCTAGTTCAACCGTCAGAGAATGGTTGAAACAGCGGATGCGAAGACGGCGCCGCTGCATCTTTGTGTTCGCTTTCGAAATTTACGTATGCATCACGTGATCGGTTTCCTAGCAACACGGTCCGTTATATCTTTAAAATCGATGCTGAACGCGTGGAGCATTCCGACATTCTGTTGTATATTTTGTTGACATTCTGGTTTCAAATGTTTTCTTCATGACAAAACAATGGCAATGTTACGTAAGCGTGAAGAAGTGTATTAGGAACAGAATGTCCTAGAAAATGTCATGCTGCCTTTGTATTGTACAGCTCATAAATAATCATTTCTGATTGACAATGCTTGATAGAGGTCATACGCAAACTTATGATTGTGTCAAACAAACGGTGACGTGCAATTAAACGGTGAGCGGACACGGAATGATGATAAAAACACTGCAGTGCTAATAACTGCTGCCTATTCTTTTTTTGCTTCTGGTGCCGGTTTCATGAAGCGAACTTAAAGTTACGCAATTACTTAAAGTTACGTGTTTGTGTAAAATCTAGTTAGCTTGTATTAACAAAATCGCGTCATTTACTAAGACAATCATCTTAGCTTTATAAGGCTCTTAGCCCCTTCATGAAACCGGCCCCAAATGTGGGTGCAAGCCAGTGACATGTTATTGTGTTATTCAGGACCGACTCGACAGAGAATCTCGTCAGAACCTCTTCCACTTCCGGGGTTGCCGTCTTGTACAGGTTGCAGAAGGTCGCGATAGGTGTCAGCTATATGGATGTGCGCGTACTTATGCAACCAAAGTTCAGCTACTGGGGTATGATCAAACTGGCCAATGTCGTCGAATGATATGGCCCGACCCACGGCCTTGACCAGAGGCTGTCAACGAACTTGACGAAACAGTGGACTTTTATTGGGCGTGATGTGGATGTTAATAGGAGGTTGCTGTTCCGGAAATTAACAGGAAGTTCGTTAAATCAGTTGCACGTCGCCGATCTTGTGGTTTGATGTGTAAGATAAAAAACAATGTAGATATTTGCGGGTAGGAACGAATGCTTCTGCAAAACGTTCCCATTAGAGATTATAGTGGCTGGCTAACAACTGACTCTTGTGTTTGCAATGTAAACATTTTGTGGGGGAACGTTAAAATTGCGAACCTTATTTGGGGCTTACTAACAGCAGTTTGGCGGGCATTATACCTGTATGCTATGTATTATTATTATTATGTATTAAAAACAGTATATCATTAATTGATAATATATAAGGAACAGAGATCATACGTTTAATGAGCTTATGCTGGTTAATATACACACATACATAGTAAAATGTGACTGAGCGTATAGCGTGATATATATTTGAACCAAGGTGCGGTCGGGTAAAGATGTACACCATGAAATTAAAACATATTATCACCGCATCTTCAATAAAGGCAGCTACTGAATAGTTTATTGTGCTAATAATAGCAACAAGCACACCTTGAACACAAGGTTTACACATTGGCCCCTACATATAATGGCCTCACCAAGGAGGATGTGGATCGCTTTTTTGTAAAGACAACCCATACGTTTTCTTTGTATTCGTATAGATTGGTAAATTCGGAACTGATAGAGAATTTGTCTGAACACCTCAGAGACGACTGAAAAGAAAAATGGATGGATAACTGCAAGACATGTCAGATACCTACACAACTTCATCGAAACGTAATGTTGTGTGTTTATATGTAACGTAATGTACTGCATAATTATGTTATGTCATAGCTTGCTAGTCGCATTGTACATGGATGATACATAAATTTATTTTACACACAACGTGTGAGTTGCTGATATCGATTACGTAATATGTAGCCCAGAGTTAACACGTGTTAGACATTTTGAGTATTTTCATTTTAGAGTGTGTATATATATATATACATATAATATTATATATTATGTGTGTGTGTGTGTGTGTGTGTGTGTATGTGTGTGTGTGTGTGAGTGTGTGTGTGTGTGTGTGTGAGAGAGAGAGAGAGAGAGAGAGAGAGAGAGAGAGAGAGAGAGAGAGAGAGAGAGAGAGAGAGAGAGAGAGAGAGAGAGAGAGATAGAGAGAATGAGTGTTTGTGTGTGTGTGTGTGTGTGTGTGTGTGTGTGTGTGTGTGTGTGTGTGTGTGTGTGTGTGTGTGTGTGAGAGAGAGAGAGTGTGTATGTGTGTGAGTGGGTGTGTGTGTGTGAGAGTGTGTGTGTGTGAGAGAGTGTGTGTGTGTGTGAGTGTGTGTGAGTGTGTGTGTGAGAGAGAGAGAGAGAGAGAGAGAGAGAGAGTGTGTGTGTGTGAGTGAGTGCGTGTGAGAGTGTGTGCGTGTGAGGGTGTGTGTGTGTGAGAGAGTGTGTGTGTGAGTGTGTGAGAGAAAGACAGAGAGTGTGTGTGTGAGTGTGTGTGTGAGTGTGTGTGTGTGTGTGTGTGTGTGTGTATGTGTGTGTGTATGTGTGTGTGTATGTGAGAGAGTGTGTGTGTGTGAGTGTGTGGGTGTGTGGGTGTGTGGGTGTGTGGGTGTGTGGGTGTGTGGGTGTGTGTGAGGTTGTGTGTGTGTGTATGAGAGAAAGAGAGAGAGAGAGAATGTGTGTGTGAGTGTGTGAGTGTGTGAGTGTGTGAGTGTGTGAGTGTGTGAGTGTGTGAGTGTGTGAGTGTGTGAGTGTGTGTGTGTGGTGTGTGTGTGTCTGTGTGTGTGTGTGTGTGTGTGTGTATGTGTGTGGGTGAGTGTGTGAATGAGTGTTTACATCAATCATAGACGATGAGATCGGGTCAAGCGGGTGGGAATGGCAGATCGAATGGACGGAGAAGGGATAGCGAAGAAAACAAGTCGTGAAAGTGGCAGGTAGCAGGAGGGCGTAGGTGGAGACGATGATGACAAAGTTGAAATGTGAAGATTGCGAGGAGGGAGTGAGGTTTCGCTGGATTGGGAGGGAAAGGAGAAGGAGAGCTACAGGGGAGTGCTGATGAGTGATAGGGAGGGATATGTACGAGAAGTGATGATGGGTGATAGAGAGGGAGGTGTAAAAGAAGTGATGATGCGTGGTGGAGAGGGACGTATAGGGGAAGTGATGATGAGTGATACAGACGGAGGTGTGAGATAAGTGATGATAATTGGTATAGAGGGAGTTGCAGGAGAAGTGATGATGCGTGATAGATATGGAGGTGTAGAAGAAGTGATGATGAACGACAGAGTAGGAGATGTAGGAGAAATGATGCTGAATGATAGAGTGGGAGACGAAGGAGAAATGATGCTGAATGATAGAAAGGAGATGTACGAGAAGTGATGATGAGTGATAGAGAGGGAGGTGTAAGAGAAGTGATGATGTAAGATGGAGAGGGACGTATAGGAGAAATGATGATGAATGATAGAGAGGGACCTACAGGAGAAGTGATGGTGAGTGATAGAGACGGAGGTGTGAGAGAAATGATGATGAGTGATATAGAGGGAGTTGCAGGAGAAATGATGATGCGTGATAGATATGGAGGTGTAGGAGAAGTGATGATAAACGATAGAGTTGGAGATGTAGGAGAAATGATGCTGAATGATAGAGTGGGAGATGTAGGAGAAATGATGCTGAATGATAGAGAGGAGATGTAGGAGAAATAATGATGAGTGATAGAGAGGGAGATGTACTAGAAGTGATGATGAATGATAGAGAGGGAGGTGTAAGAGAAGTGATGATGCGTGATGGAGAGGGACGTATAGGAGAAATGATGACGAGTGATAGAGAGGGAGACGTAGGAGAAGTGATGATGAGAGGGACCTATCGGAGAAGTGATGATGAGTGATAGAGGCGGAGGTGTGAGAGAAGTGATGATGAGTGGTATAGAGGGAGTTGCAGAAGAAGTGATGGTGCATGATAATATGGAAGTGTAGGAGAAGTGATGATGAACGATAGAGTGGGAGATGTAGGAGAAATGATGCTGAATGATAGAGTGGGAGATGTAGGAGAAGTGATGCTGAATGAAAGAATGGGAGACGTAGGAGAAATGATGCTGAATGATAGAGAGGAGATGTAGGAGAAATTATGCTGAGTGATAGAGAGGGAGGAGTAGGAGAAGTGATGATGAGTGATAGAGAGGGAGTAGTAGGAGAAGTGATGATGAGTGATAGAGAGGTAGGTGTAGGAGAAATAATGATGAGTGATAGAGAGGGAGGAGTAGGAGAAGAGATGACGAGTGATAGAGAGGAAGGAGTAGGAGAAATGATGATGAGTGATAGAGAGGGAGGAGTAGGAGAAATGATGCTGAGTGATAGGGAGGAAGGAGTAGGAGAAGTGATGAGGGAAAAATACAACACACATCATCGAATGAAACGGTTTTATGTTACAATGTTTGAGGCAAGTTGGCGAGATGGTCCAGTAATTTCTATGTGCGAAGAGAGTGACTGAAAAATAACAATATTCCATTTATTGCAATAATATTATATATCTAAAAACATCAAAATGTTACTGCTGCGCTGGGCATTTTATTTCGTTGTCAAATGTATATCAAGAACACCGTTTGGAATCAAACGGTTTACATCATAGTACACCTGTTGATTCTAAGGCGTCGATACCGAGGACCGGCATCGATACCAAACTCACCTATTGCAGGGGAAGGAGGATAATACAAATAAGAACACCACTTGCGGAAACGTGAACAGTATTGTGTATACAGCTAATTTCTCCAAAGTTGAAATATAAATCTGTACAAATGATCTAACATGTTTCAGTGTATAATATATACATATATATGTATGCTGTGTTTGATTAAATGAATCAGAGTCGAGACGTCCGAAAATTAAGTTAAGTAAAAAGGTTATGTTCTAATTTAAAGTGGTATCTAGGATGGTCAGAGCGCATTACAATCCACCCCAGACATACATGTTAATTCGGCGACGATGTTAACGTCTCCGTGAAGCACCAAGCCACGCTGCAAGTGATACACAAAATAAGTACATATCCACTACTCTCTATGGCCAATCATTCATTCATACACCTACGTGAACTGGAGAAACAAATATATATGTGTGTATATATATATATATATATATATATATATATATATACATATGTATATATAGTTATCTTTGATTGTAACTTCAATTTCCGACGACATAGATCTCAAAAATGTCGCTGCTGTTTTTATCATAATCGTGATCTTCGCCATATTCGCCGGTATATGTCATTTTCTTTTGCTAAAACTAATGCAACAGCGCTTGTTTGCAGCAGACTTGACTATTGCAATTCCCTCCTTTTTAATATCCCTAGTAAGGATATCACAAAACTTCAGCGTGTCCAAAATTGTCTAGGAAGAGTAGTCACAAGATCTCCTCGTTTGTTCTCGCTCTTTACCACTTTTGAAGTCTTTGCATTGGCTTCCTGTACGATATCATATAATATTTAAGATATGTACTATTACATATCAGGCACCGTCCAGTAAGCAACCATCGTATTTGCATTCATTGCTTATTCATGTAAGAATAACCTGTCCAGCTTCGATCACCTAGTTCTGACCTACTTTTTGTTCCTAGAGTCAACACTAACATTGGAACTAGGGCTTTTTCTGTTGCTGCACCAACTCTTTGGAATATGCTACCTCTTAGTGTTAGATCAGTTAAAAATATTACAAAATTTCGTCGTCATTTAAAAACTTATCTTTACAACCTTGCTTATCCACCGTAGCTCCCTAGCGCCTCGACCCATCTGTTGACAACTGGAATACTACTTATCGATTTTTAGATTGAACAATCGTTTTGTTTTGATGCACCTATGAGCTTGGTTTCCAAGGATTGAGGTGCAATAGAAGTTATCTTATTATTATTACAGTATATATATATATATAGTATACGTGAAGTGGAGCAATATATAGTTTATAGTGAACAAACTTACCGAATGTTCAAAAGGACAGCGAGAGTATTCGAACGCGAACTCTCTCGTTTGAGAGACCGATTCCTTGGGCACTTAGCCATCGCGCTCCAAAACATAGCATTGCTGAATCACCTTTATAAATACAATCTTTATTTACGCACATTAAAATGGCAAGTATATGTACACTCTTTAAAACACAGTAATGTCTGTAACGATACGGCTGACATCATCACCGTTTAAGACACTACACGTCTTTAAATCATTTTTGATTTCTAACATTTCGGATGAAACAAACACATTAGATATTATTTCGTTTGATATACCAGCTTGTCACACACGGCCAATAACGCAGACACATCATGAATTGTATTACATTAATTTAGAATGTAACGGTAATTTGCACCACAATTTTACCACGGATTTTCAATAGATCACTTGGCAACACTGCTTATAATCGGCAACTTATGGTTCATAGCGTTATTAATGAATGTTCTGGACCTACGCTTTATGATTACCGATAATGGTAAACTACTACTTAAGTAACACTAATTTAGACATATCACGTGGCCAACATATATATATATATATATATATATATATATATATATATATATATATATATATATATATATATATATACGACATCAAATTTTCATTCATAGGATCATTCAACCATCCAATTTCCTGCTCGAAACTTGCCTACGCGACCACGTCCTGCAGCGGCATCATTGGCTGTTCACGGCTGGAAGAAGACATCTTGGACGAGTTGGTATTGTTCCCTTCATTGAGTGCGACATCCTGGACGAGTTGGTATTGTTCCTTTCATTGAGTGCGACATCCTGGACGAGTTGGTATTGTTCCTTTCATTGAGTGCGACATCCTGGACGAGTTGGTATTGTTCCTTTCATTGAGTGCAACATCCTGGACGAGTTGGTATTGTTCCTTTCATTGAGTGCGATATCCTGGACGAGTTGGTATTGTTCCTTTCGTTGAGTGCGACATCCTGGACGAGTTGGTATTGTTCCTTTCGTTGAGTGCGACATCCTCACCAGGTGAGCTTGGATACTCTCGGATGACGCTCTCAGATCTGTAGTACCAACTTAGCATGGCGTCCTGGAAGGCAGGACGAACACACAAGCGTTTTAGGGAAGATGCCCAAAGTAATGCGGTTTTAGAACACATGAGACAATGATGTACAAGGATATTTGTTAAAAGGTATGATCAAACGTACATGTCTATGCGATAGCATGGTTATGGGAATATTGATTGAAGTATTTGTTTTTCTCTTAATAAAGATGGACATACTAGACGACAAGGCGTAACTTTAGTGAAGGAGTGATGGAGATATATCAGGAAGTATTATTTATCGCAGTGGGCGATACGTGACTGGAACACATTGTATACTGACTGTGTCAATGTTTGCCATGTGAATATGGTTAAGACAAATTGACAATTATATCCGTACGGCTCATTAAACATGTCTGAACACAAGTTTAATTGTTTATAAACCAATGACTTCACTGTTCATTGTAATATGGTTTTATTTTTTGGATAACCATTTTATGGATTCTCTTAGATGTTGTAAATAATAATTTTTTTTTTGGCAATTGATATAAAATTTGCTTTTGGCCCACGTCTTTCAAAATCAACAAAGCTCAACCCCGTGAGTTTGATGGGCAAAGTGGCGGTTATTGAACTTGGTTGTTATTATTGTTAAGGACGATTTATTGCAGGATTGTCTGATGGTTTTTGACTGACGATACGTGAAGGCCACAACTCGAAAATTACACAATTGCCTGATATTCAGGATTGTTTTATCCGTAGCTTAGAAATCTTGAGGCAACGGCGCATGTCTTTGTCAAGGCCAAATATTATGGCATTGGTAGCGCCTAAAACCCAATATAATTTGTGAATAGGCACATAATGGAAACGTAGAACGGAACAGATATTGGCTATGATAACTGGTAGGCCGCTTGACATACATACAAAATGTGTATGTCAGTGTTGTTTAAATTGGACGTGTATCGCAATCTCAAATTGTGTCCATGACATTCCACGCATGTACCATCATCCAATCAATGAGTTATACGTGGTATCAATTCAAGCAGTTCTGAGGACACGCAATTCACATAAGGAATGTAGCTAAGGAATGTAAACACGGGCTAAACGTTGTATTTACATGAAGGCGGAATATGGCTTATAATGACGTTACCCTAATACCGAATTAATTCCAAAGATTGGCCAGGCCGCTGAGAATATTCTACAGTAGGTATGTATGTATATTGAAACAAATGTGTTCTGGAATTGTTGTACTGGTGTATATGCTATCGACTAACATCGACTAAGGCGATTCCAGAATTGAAAGAATGAGGGAACGAAATTCGGCTAAACGAAGTTATTAATAAAAAAATCAGTTAGACGTTTTTAAGATATATGGTAATGGCTATGGAACAATTAATATAAATACTTTTTCACAGATATGAAAGATAAAAGGAATAGATGATGCGATGTTACATCACTGGAAGATAATGTACATTTCTTAAAAGTAAGTATTCATCCTCACAGAAGAAAATAACTGAATGATAAATATAATTGATTGATTGCATAAATGATAGCAGCGTGAATATGTTTAAAACAAAATACCCAAATACATCAAAAGGGACTGTTACACATGAATATCAAAGGTGAACTTTCGATCAGCCAAAGGTTTCTATGTTTGTTGCTTGGATGTATTCCAGGCAAACTCAACATCCCTGGCAGCAAGGATAAAAAGACGAAGATGGAGATGGCTAGGGCACATTTGCCGATTGGCCACTGATGCATTATCGAAAGATAGCCCTATGCTGGACAGCGGACGGAAGACGGAAACGAGGTCGCCCAAAAGAGACATAGATGGAGACGAACAGTAGAAAAGGAAAGACATGCCAGCTGACGTGGAGTATGACCAAGGCACGGGCTGCCAACCGACAGTAGTGGCGGTCTCTTGATGATGACTTACAGTTGTACGAACTACCTAAGGCACGGAGAGGAGGACTGAGGGAGTGAGTATTCTCTGGTTGGTAATGTTTTGGCTATTGTTCATTCTTGTTAAACTGCTGTGGGCGTAGGTGGTACACGCGACTAACCACCTTGTATCGGCTGGGTGGGGACATGGAGTAGAACCAGAACAAATACTGGATCATCGCTGATGGCGTTATGAATTCTACAACAACAATTACATTTCCGCCATTGACATTCAAGGGTTAGTTTATAAGGACAGTAATGCACTGAGGCGCTGTTTATGAACATATTTAAGCAGTTAGTGGTTTATTTATAAATGCATGCGACTAACTGTAAATGTATTGCAAACGTTCGTTGCTAACTGTTATGCATGTCACCTTACCGATGCATATCTAAAACGAACGTGGGTATTGATTACTATTATGACAACAGGAACACCGAACGATCAAGATGCAAGACACAACTATCTAAAGAGGACACGGATTAACAATATAACTGAGATACAGGCAACAATAAATGCCCGAGAGAGTTGGGCAAGGCATTTCGTCAAGCAACAACAAGGAAAAAGAGGCCGAGTCAAAAATTAAACGGATTGGCTTCAATCGCCATGATGACGATGCAGATGCACAGATTAAATGAGGCAGTATCTTACCGTTTCAGTAAGTAAGTAAGTATACCTCGTCGTATCACATATGGTATATTATGTGTCGGTTAATGCAATTTCAAATGTAATTATTGAATAACTAAGATATGGGGAGATACAGATAGCCTAGAAGGGCAAAGGACATACACACATTTACTGAAACATCTTCTGAAGGATATGGTCCACCACCTGATGAAAATGTTCGCCACGTTAGAGGAATAATGTAAATCGAATTGCTGAAAATTTTTCAAGATAATTAATTTCTATGCAACTCAGTTCTTTTAGACAATCCAATACGTTAATTTTTATTTTGTAGAGGCTTACGTCATACGTCACATGTACTGAAGAAGTTGGTGTGTCACATTGACGAAAGCCTATATGTCTAAAAGAACTAATTTACATAACAATGTAAATCGAATTTTCTGTTGATCTCAACTATGACGTTCAACCTGATCAACATTTTGATTTTGACTACAATCGGAATTCTTTATCAGGAACTCAGTTGTGAGAATACATGTTTTACTCTGTCCATCAGTTAGTGTGTCGAGCAGATTTTCTCATACGTGGCTTAGTCGGTATGCCCCTTGTCTAGGTTCATTGTTAGTGCCGTATTAGTACCGAGATTAATCGATATAAGGGGAACGTATAGATTCAACCACAATCAACATAGCTGCAATTGATATAGCTGTTCGATGTACCATTTAATGGGCAGAACAACACCGAATTACCGTAATTAAGTTTTTGGTCGACACTACGGAATGACGTCAACACGTAGATGAAACTTAGACTTGTCTAGCGAACATTATATTTAATGTACGTTACCTGTTAATAAGTTCAAATACGGACACAGCCAGATAGATGGAGACGTATATTATGGCAGGCTTGACCTCTTCTTTAAGAACACGCTGTAAATGTGATAGATGTACACCAATTACAAGACAAAGACAACAAGTACGCGTAGCAGCTACAATTGAAGGGGACATCGCTCTGGCTTTCGTTGCGGGCTCTTAATAATCTAACAATAATCGGGGAAGTGTATATTTGAGTATAATATGTGCCTGTGTGTATGCAGGTATGAATGTATGCATGTGTGTATGTGTGTATATGCATGTATGTATGTATGTATGTATGTATGTGTGTGTGTGTGTGTTGTGTGTGTATATATATGTATGTATGTATGTATTATATGTATGAGTGTGTATGTATGTATGTATGTAAGTACGTACACACAGTCACTGACATAGAGAAAAACAGTCAGTGATTGTACGTCATGCTTTTATCATAGACAATCTGCATCTCCGGCTGTACACTCTCACGGCTTCACGTGCTACCTCTTAGTAGAAAGTTTTTTGGTTTGCAACAGCTGTAAAAACAAGTGCAACGTTTGAAAAACTGTTAAGATTTACGTAAAGTTTGTTTGAAGTCCGGTACGAGTACATCAGGAATCCGCCTCCTGAGGTATATTGATAAACAACAGAGGACACCGTCAATATATGTGTGCCTTTGACAAGACCGACCACAGGACGACACTAATATGCAACGCTCACCTTCTTGCGTTCAGCGTCAGGGTCGAAGCGACCATCCCATTTCTTCATCTACAACATCAACTAAAACTTAAGTATTGCTATAAATGGACAATCGGCACATACTGGAAGAACATCCCTCACTCATATTAGGACAGTGGTAGTGAAGATACTTGTTGAATAACTGAACGACTGTCCCCTTGGTATTCACATTTAAATGCATATCGATTGACCATATCAATGATTGGATACGTAAATACATACTATTATACACTGTAAGTGTGTTGTGCTTTGTTCACAGAACTATACAGTGTATCATGCTTCAAAAGTGTGTCATACAAATAACTGGTTGTACTGCTTGAGTCACAGATTGCTGATTTTAACATTTATTAGGCATTTGTTTATCAAGGGATACAATAACAAAATTAAATACGAACTAATATATAAGACACCATGAAACGACTACCTTAAAGTCGACGAAGCTGAGTATAGTATACAATTTTCAATGCAGAATTGGAATGACACTTATATAGTGTACCTCTATTAACACCGTCCAAATAAAATAGCCTTGATAATGCTGACGTGTCTTAGTAGGGTAACTACGCACACACCTGTTTGTCGACCGCGTAGATGATGTATATGTAAGCAACGATCATCGTAGCCATGAGGACGTACACAGGACTGAACCAGCTGAAACAACGAAAATATGACCTGTAAATCACGTGATTGTTGCATAGCAATGGCGTCCATCAAGCCATCAAAATGGATGCTGCAAAGTGAAGCGTTGAGACATTCCGTCATAAATTCTGCTTACACAGACGATTGTACTGGTGCAATTTCATGTTTCACTGGACTAAATCATTGTAAATACACAATTCTCACCAGTACACGTTGCAACCAGCGACGCGATTGGCATCACGTCGGAGAGGTGGTGCACGTTTATAGAACGGTTATAACTTCCAACAATTTCCCTGTGTAGACACTTTACACTTGTTGCAAAGTCTGCCCAAAACAGTACCTAAATAAGCACAACTCGTACCGATTCAACAAATCTACAAAGAAAACAGAAAAGTAAACAAACATATACATAATACTAGCATATTTTCAATACTTACATGCCAAACCTCCATTTCCAATCATAAACAATCCAACTGCAATAAACAATAACAAACATTCATAGCATGGACAATGCGAACATCTAGCCAGTCATCGAAACGACTTTAATGTTATTATTACATTAGAAGGAAAACAAGAAACCGAACTCTTGAAACCTAAACTGATACAGGGAAGCAGACAAATTAGATGTAGAATCGTAAACCAACAAGGTAAAATATATATATTTGCTCCTTATTTAAATATATGTAATTCAACAAAGCGTGATTTATAGAAGAACACTGGAATAGGGAAATATTCTGTTCTTGCAAACACTGCCCATACTCGTTCCAACAGTCCTTAATTCTGAGTTGATATCTCTCTTTAATTTTGTTTTCTTTAAATATTTGGCTAATAAGGCAACTTACCATTTTATTTCAAATGTAAAAATAAACTTCGTCTGCCACATTACAGTTATTGCGCGTAGTATTTCCCCTTAGCTCTAGGGCTATGACTTTTTCCGGCCGTGATGTTGGCTTTTTCTTATACGGAAAACTTGTAAATTCTTACCACCACATTTCTGCCGGGCCGTAGTGGTTGTCAATAAAAGGAAGCATGGAGATAACAAGTGGAATGCCATAGGCAAACATGTGATACCACCTGAAACAAGAAACGCGTGTTACGTTAGCAGAAGACGAAACAGAATGCAGGATATCATGAAACAAAGTGGCACATTGAATACAGGGAATGTCAGGCGGTCGGCGGTTTATAATAACAATATAGTGTCGGCCCACAAAGATAAAATAACAAGGTACATTTGGCCCTACGATGCACGGAGACGCAACGTACAATGTAGGGGCATTTCTAGGAAAAAGAAGAATCTCAGGGTTTTATTTAAATTTTATATATTATTATACGCTATTTGTGAACAGTTGTGCATCACGTGATCTCTATTTAGATGTATAGTAACAAAGCACACCATATCTTGGAGTACTGTGCAGCTACATGCATGTTGTGGCGCCCACAATATAACACACATCGTGCGTAAAAATGTACCTCTCAAATGTCCTACATGATTTCATATGAACTGCATTCCAGTATAGATCAAAAGCGATACATGACACCCACATCAATACTGTCCAATCTGCAATAAAGAGTAACACGTATTTATGCAGCGTGGGTGAAATGAAAACGAAACGAAACTGCATCATACATTACACACACAACTGTTGAGATACAATATACAGCAGGAACCGTGGGAGAGTTTCATTACAATTAACAATGTTATATAAAACATGCACACCCACATTCCTCCAAGCTACTGTATAAGACTGAATAGTTTTATACACAAAACATTGCCCCGAAATGTCATCAGTCTTTCAAGATATCGTAAGTATTGACTACTAGCAGCATCTAACATAAAACTGCATCCTTCGTTCATGAGCCGATCACGAATCCGGTTCTGTTATGTCCAAATGTGTTGTTAGTTTGTTAATAATCTAAGTCGTGTATGTAGTCTGCTTAATAAAATAATTATTCTTTTTAATCGTTTATAAAAAAAATAAGTTTATTATTACATGTGGTAGCTTGCGATAGTCAGTTGTCTGCCAGACATTTAACGCCAATTTGTTGCACTTGCCGGTCGGTCACAGGACGCCAACGAAAAACGAATCACGTACATCACTTTTGTTTGTCCACTGCGCCATGGCCTTTTCAAAATAAATCCCCATGATCGACAACTGTCTCTAGCTAGATTAGGCTGTAGCCATCCAAATTGCTGATTCGGTAGCTTAAGCACTCGAGCGGAAAATGGCAAATTTTTCGTATAAACATACCGGCTGTGAGTTCGAACCCCTTCGAACTTTGCACTTTGACGCGAGTGTAGCCACGTGTTCAACTAAACGGTATTTTCCCGTTACAAGTTCTATAACTAGTTATTTTAATACGCTACATTTGGTTCTTTGTACGTGCACCTCCTACGAGGCCCCAAGGTCCACTTTCATATTTTTTTTTTAATTCACTTCTTCGGAGAATTGATCTCTAATCAACCATTTGGCGATGTATTTCAGAAAATAGCGAATGCTATTTAAAGTTATGTTATATGTTTTTCTAGTATTTCTCCTGCCTAAGATAAATGAATGTCGATCGATTCTCCAGATGGCGTCAATGTTATGGTGATAATGGATATCTTTGTTTTTTTGCGCCACAGATAGGTGTACGCCAGTATTATATAAGTGCACTTACCAAAATAAGTTTGTCCCCACGCCTGGAACTGGCACAGCGCGCCGCCTTCTGGTTGCAAATCTCCCTAATGGAAATGCGATACGGTATATATATATATATATATATATTTATATATATATATATATATACATAAATATATAATTATGGTTGTAGTGCTACGTATTCTGTTCTCATTTCAGGACATATACATAATTTACATTACGCGAGATGTGTTCAAAAAGACAGTATCCGAATTAGTTCTTTTCTATTCACTAGATGGCGAATGTGTCAAGTGTTGACTTGAAATATATTCTTCTTTTTTCGTATTTTTTTAAATGACGAAAACTTACGCGCTGAACACAGTTCTATTTTAACGGGTGGCTGTCCACCTGCCATCTAGAGTTAATTCTCTGGGTGGCAATCTTGTTAAATCTCGTCAAATAAAATAAGCAATAATTGCTGACACCTAACCAAAATGAAACATCGATATGCGTAGGCGGTCTCAAGCGTCAATACTGTATTATATTAATACAATGTGAAGCTGCTGATCAACGAAGTGTCCCTGTTTAAAATGTTGCAATGGTAAAGTCTTACTATTACACCAAACCTAACTCACCATGACGTAAAACACCGAGTCGAGTAACTCTGCAATGCTCAGATAGAGGATGAGTCGCTGAAATAGGTAACTTTGTATAAATAATACGTTTGAGTGAACAATATTCGGGACATTGTGGAAGGAACGAAACAGAGAAGTGAGTGATAAAATAGAAATATAGTGCAATCTCATCTCGCTTTACATCCATCTCGCAATTAAGATAGGTCTAGGAAATTAGTACCGCTAATACGGTAACCTCTCTAATCAGGTCACCTTTGTCCAGTCCGAGGGTGACCTTAATAGTGAGAGTAAGAAAGAAGGCAACGGATAACGATACATGGCGAATGTACAACTCTGGGATTAGAAAAGTAATGTGCCCCACAGTGTAATAGATCAAGGGCAGTATAAAAAGACAATAAGTATGTCTCGGTTATACTAAGTGTTCAATATTATAATATTGAACGTCGCCTGGTGTTTGTAGAGCATACGTTCATCCCAACATATATTGTTTCTTTATGAAATCATATGTTCATCTTGCATCTCTGCGGGGCCTACCTGGGTGAAGATCAAGTACTTTCGGAATAGTACGATCATGGTAATCACGAAGACACTACAAGATATACAACGCACTTTGTAACTCAAGTAAGTCATATACTGCTTGAACTATCAAAGCTAACCTAGTATTGCAGTTAGTTTTGAACAGTTACTGTTGTCAGAGATTCTGTATTCCAAGCGAGAGACGATAGTCGGATTTATTGAGAGAACAAATAGTTCCTTGTGAAACGCAATTACCTTCATTTGGTGAAACTGTGCTCTATTTATGCTGTTTTTCCACTAAATAATACAATTTCCCGTTGGAACATACACGTCACGCAGACCTTATTGAACACAGCTTAATGACCTCCCAACATTTATATCTCACACACATACCATGTTTTTCATAGTCCTAACTTATATGTTATATTAATAGTGTGCATAGAATATACTAGATTTTGTAGTTAGAATAATTAACTTTATTTGGGAAATATTACGATGTACAGTGTTGTTTTAAAGGAATCTTTTTAAAATGCACTTACCATCCGATTATTGGCAGTGACAAGGTGATTGTTTTCATGATTAGAAGTACTTTCTGAAAACAACGATACTAATAATACAATTGCATCTTTAAAATCATGTTATTGATACCTTAGTCTCCCGCATACCTTGCAGTTCCATCTTTGCACACGGGACTGTGCCTTGATTTGTGTTTCTCTCAGAGGTAACCTATTTTCACGCTTTATTGGTGTATTAACTATGACTATACCCATACACATAATTTGTGGTTATGTTATGACCATGCGGCTATTTGAACTTTGGCACCGAAGCATCCACCAGGCAACATTCCAGTTCGAGACCGACCGCCTACTAAACGAGACGGAGAAGCGGCTGAGGAGAAAGAAGATGGACATGTCTCAACATCTACACGTATCCCTTCCATCCGAAACTTTCTGTCCTCACTGCAGCAAGATCTGCAATTCGAGAATTGGGCTCCTGAGTCACCCCAGGACCCACAACCGACCCCTGGCGGACGTCATCGTAATTTCGAGGGACCGCTGACGATATGAATAACCATGGTTATACATGTATCCGTGGTTATAATATAAGCATTGTTATTATTAAAACCGTGGTTATAACAATAACCATGGCTATATATATGTGTGTCAGTGGTTATAATATTGCCATATCATAACATGGATATAACAAGAATAATAGTTATATTATAATATTATCCTGTTCCCGTCATTGGATAGGACTATTCAGTAATCCGTTCAAGCGATAGCGGCACAGTAATTCGTATGTTAGCTGGTCAGTCTCAACATTATAGTGTTGCTGGGTATAACCATGTATGTTAGCTGGTCAGTCTCGGAGTAACACTAATCCGAACGTGGGTTTTCAACATTATAGTGTTGCTGTGTATAACCATATATGGTTGGTTATACACGCCTCCATATCCATTGCTATTATTATAACCATGGTTGTGGTTATAATAATAACCATGGTTATATATATAATATAATATAGCCATTGCTATTATCATAATCATGATTATAACAAGAGTAATGGTCATATTACAATCACGGTTATATAATTATCACGATAACAAAGCCCATTATTACTATATTTATCACAGTTAATGAATCTGTGTTTATTTACCTAACATTTCACATGTCAATAACATGACGGATATTAGCGAAAACGTGTACTATAACGCCTGTCTGTGACGCGATTAATGCTCAACTCCGAACGTACATGGACCTGCTGATCCATAATCTATGTTGCATGTAATGCGCTATAGCCAATCCACCTACATTTAAATGGTATGTCTATCATGAATCAGATACAATCACGTCTATGTATATTTCACTACTGTCGTAAGTTAATGCTGTATAATACATCATATTATTAACTGTGCAAGTCTAACTATTATAATGTCTCTGAATACTGTAATAATATAAAGATACACATGAAAAGCAATGTTATTTGCAGAGCGCCTCTACTAGAATCACACTACACGGTCCGTGATAACATACAACGCATTTCCTTTACTCGTTGATTTACATCACGTTATTGTTGATCAGTATTGTAGCAAAACAATCTATCATAGTTCGTACCTCGTTCTCCATTGCACCTGATCCTGTTCCCGTCATTGGATAGGACTGTTCAGTTATCCGTTCAAGCGATAGAGGCACAGCAATTCGTATGTTAGCTGGTCAGTCTCGGAGTGACACTAATCCGAACTTAGGTTTTCCACGTTGTATATAACCACGTTGTATTAATAGCTGTGATCAATATAATAATACGCTTGGGAGTAATTATGTATGTGATTGTAATATAATAGAAGTGCTTTGATAGGAGCGCATTGTGTTTGTTGAATCGGTCGCTAGATTACAATCTGACGATCGTCAGTGACAATGTAATGGAGGGTATTGCTTTAATCTTCGCCTACAGTATAATTAAACTAGATGGTGATTAAGCGTTATTCATTAATTAATGCAGGCATACCAATAGTGACTAATTCTACGTATTTAGAATGGTGGGAAATAATGTTGGAATAATTGTGGATTATTTCACCATGTAGGTTTCGCTATGTTGCTTCATCGACCGGACCACCACTGTTAAGTTATAGTAGTAATAGTAATAATAACAATGACAATAATTATTTATTTTGTTAAGCGTCGCATCTAATGTTGTTCATAGCGCTTTACAATGATATTTAAAAAATAACGCATTTGATTAAAAACAATACTTATTATATCATAGATAAAACGAGCTAATAATAATAATAATTAAGACAATAAATATAGTATCTATAGTAGACGTAGAAAAGGAATGTGATATAAATTATAATTTCATAAAATAAAATAATTAATATCATATTATTATTTTTTAAATAAATAAACTAAGATTAATATAAACATCAATACATTAAATTAGCCTAAAATGTATTAAAACAAATAGATAAATACATAAACGTTAAACATCAATCAACTATGGTAAAAGAGTGTTGGTAAGCGTCCGAGTTACATATACGCTGCTGTGAACAGGTGAGTCTTCAACACAGATTTAAATTATTCCAGTGATGTTTTGCTGGTAACGCATGACGGCAGTGTTGGAGTCAGCAGACCGAAGACGTCTGGGTGGCATGTGAACACGCACGAGCTTCAGCTTGTAGACAGGCGAGAGGTCTTCGTGCAGCGACTTGAACGTAAGAACAGCGATCTTGAATGTAATGCGCTGTTGAATAGGTAGCCAGTACTGTTGGCGAAGAATAGGGGTCGCACTTTCACAACGAGCCTGTCGAGTGATAAGGCGAGCGGCAGCATTCTGGAGTCGCTGCAATCGACCGATGTGATTGGTTGAGGTACCGAACAGTAGAGAGTTGCAGTAGTCCAAACGGGATATTATCGTGGAATTTACTACACATTCCGCTGTCGGTTGAGTTAAGTAACGGTTGTTCAACCCGATGTTTCGCAGGTGCAGCGACCAAGTGCTGATAGTACGTGACACTTGCACAGTCATATCCAGTTGTCTGTCAAGGTGGACGCCCATATTTCTAACATGTTCAGTTGCACTGATTTCAAGTGTCCCGACGCGCACACGGAGCCTATTTACCATAGCAGATGCCGATTTGGGGACAACCGGTAGAATTTACATTTTGGTGTCATTCATGAGCACCAAGTCATCCACTCCTTCACTTCAGCAATACTTAGCTCGATATGATGCACGGCGGTCACCAGAGAAGATGCATCCAGGTCGAAGTGACAGAACAGAACATCAGCGTAGTGGTTATATTTTAAGTCGTGGTTGTGAATGATAACACCGATCTGCTGTACGTATAATGAAAACAAGAGTGGTCCCAACACTGACCCTTGCGGCACCCCAGTTACCAAATTCGCCTCGCCGGATAACACGCGGTCGATGCCAACATTCTGCTCGCGATTACTTAGGTAAGATTCCAGCCAATGGAGAACCACTCCGGTGATGACGCAACGTCGTTGTAGGCGATCCAGTATCTACCGTATCAAATGCAGCGCTTAGATCTAAAGT